>JAUCNO010000795.1:6860741-6873713 GCA_032353835.1 Enteromius viviparus
GTTTCCTTTAAAATGATGCCAATCTTTTGTATATACACCTCTGCATGTGGGTATGGGAAGCTTTTTAATTTTGGTAGCCAAAAACAGGCGGAATTCCCCAAAATAGCTGAGTGTAAGAGGTTTAAACAAACTGTTAAATCCTATTTAAATGAATTAAAATTAAATTTTTAGGCAATAAAAATAAAATATACTTAACTTAGTGTAAAGATACTTGGGAAAAGCATGCAAACAAATCTATTCAGTTTTCCCTGATGAAGTTTAAACTGATGACGCTACTTCGCAAAAATCCCAGTACAGACGTGCCTGTTGCGCTATTTTTTATTAACTAAACCAGTTCAACGAAAATCCTGCACCTTTCGTTACAGTTTGGTGTAGGCATTCATCACTGTGATTGACATGTTCAGTGAAATGTTTCGAATCAGCTGTGGGGCGGAGTTTGCACTGAACTGGTTTAGGAAAAAAAAAAATATTATACTTCGGAAGTGGAGCAAACATACAAAAAATGGCATGCACACTATGCACGCGCTCGCTTGTGCATATGCGGAGTGTATAAATCAGGCTTGAGCTTGCCTATACTAGACGCAGCAAAACAACACTTGCTAATCATTTTAAATGAGCGTCTCATACAAGTCATCAGTTTACTTTGAGGTGTTGAATCCAGTGTAGCCCGCATCACTGATTGTAATGGGTTCTGTATTTTGTCGCGTCACGCTACTTGCGGTGAAGACATGTTGTAACATTGAATTAAACACAAAATATTGAAGTACAAAGAACAAAAGTGTATTTTCTTGTCAAATCTGCCTGTTTTTTTTTTACTTACAATTTGTTTTACAGTGTGCTTGCTTTACTTCTAAACCAACTTTCAGCATATTGATGCATAAATAAACCGCCGAGACACTTTCACTAATAAACTCACAGTTTCTGATAGTTGACACATTCAGTATACGCCTCTGGCAAACTCTCACCGTACCGCACGTCCAAGTGTCACAAACCTGCCGAGAGAAATACAGACGCTGATGATGTCTGACATTAGCAAACTCTTAACAGCGCTGCTAATTACATGTAAATGCAGATCACCGCAGGCCTGTTTTACCCCGCGGCTATATAAAGCTTTGGCTGGAAAAAATGACAAATTTATTCGAGTCCAGGGGAAGTTTTCTCCAGCATGGACACAGATGATGATAAGGATCTATCAATTTAAAAGACGACTAATGATCTGAATTTGCTTGCGAGCGGCTAATTACACACATATGCTGATAAAAATGTGTATTAATTACGCTGACGAAGTAATCAGCAGGATACTTCAGTGCAGATTCTCTGTCAGACAGAAGTCATGCGACTTTTTAACCATTAAATTTGTGCATTCACATGAATGCTTGCTTATATACATGTGTGTGTGAGTGTGTATGTTTGAGAGAGAGAAAGTGTGTTGCTATTGGCAGATAATCAAGTGCAAAGGCAGCAGTGCAATTAAAGTGACAAATTGGCCGTGAGCATAAAGAATCTTCCCTGTGTGTTCATATCCTCCAGAGCCAGCTACACTCGGGAAACACACACACACACACACACACACCATCTGAATGGGTGCACATTTAATTGGTAGCCATGCTAATTGCAGACAGTACATCATTTTCACCGCGTCCTTTCAAGGGCCTGAGGCCTCGCAGAACATTAGCGGGTGAAGACCATGACAGCCGCATCACACCTTGAGAATTACCACCTTCACTTAAAACCCTTATATAATCATGCTGTGACTTATTTATAAGGTGGATGTTTACTTATGTATGAGAACAATACAGAAGAATGCAGAAGAATACCCACACACACCTAAATCAATGCAGAAAGTGCACTGGAGACATGAAATGTTAGGAAAGGACAAGTTTCATTTAGTAGAATAAGGCATGAAAAATAAAGTAAATATGTGGGGATAAACAAGATAGGGATTGTAAACCATTTAAAGAGAAGATTAATATAATATAATATAATAAACTATTAGAAAGAAAATAAAATCAAATAAAACATCTGTGGATAAATAGATAACAGTTTTGTAGTAATGGTTGCAACTAAAAAATATTTTAAGAGAGATCAAATGTAATATAATATGCCATTATAATTTTTTTTTATTAAATTAAATTAAATAAGCCACAAGAAATATAATATAATAAATATCTAGGAATTAATGGTAAAGGTTTTGTAATTATTGCAATATGATAAATGTAATATAATAAGCCATGAGAAACAATTATTAATAAAAAATAATAAAAAATAAAAACATCTGGGAGTAAACAGAAAATAATTAAATATGCAAAAATTTAATTACTGCAACAAACAATTATTATGAGTAAAAATTAAATGTCTAAGCCACGAAATATGAGGGGAAATAGGCAACAACTATATAAAGAAGGATTGCAACAAACAATAAGTATTAGATTTAGAATTTTTTTTAATATGTATTATTGAGATATAAACATGAAAGGATAATGTAATGTAATATGTATGTATGCATATATAAATGTCATAATGATAATTTATATGTATAACATATACATATATCAAAACATGTCAGTTTAGATGACTAAAGACATCTGTATTCTCAACATTAGCGTTTAGCTTCTACAGCACAGCTCTACTGACACAACTTACACCACTTATACATGAGTAAATGGGTTTGAATGGTGCCTAGTTCCTATTTTAAACCAAATAAGAGGCTTTAGACAGAAAAAGAATGAAATGCGTCGAAATTATTGTGTGTTTATCAGCCTTTTTGAGACCTATGAATGGCTGAAAGGATGTACTATAGAACGAGTCTAGATTTAGTGTGGAAAGATCATAATGCTCGTAAACAGCAACAAATCTGCCTTTCAATAATTTTTCCCCGCTCTCATTTTGAAAGGAGAACATCATAACAGTCCTATTTCTGTCTTTCTTGCGCTCTTTCACAAATGTACCTCCTTTTATAATCATTCTTTCACGCTGCCATCTGTATTATTTTCCCCTTCACAGTTTTCCCTTTCTCTCTGTAATAGTCGGTGCATGAGGAATGTAGTACTGTTTACATGTGTATAAAAGTTTAGTTTATTCATTTATTTAGTTTATTATTTATTAATGTTTTGCATTCAAGCATAATATATATATTTTTTTATAAATATTTATATACACACATATACAGATATAGATAGACATAGGTAGACATAGTTATATATAATAAATAATTAAAAAAATGTTAACTATACAAATATTAAAATAAAAAAATAAATAATAAATAATTATATATATATATATATATATATGGTAAACTACCTCAAAAAAAAAAAGAATTCATATTATTAAAAAAAAATGAAGGACACTAAAATATGGGGGCAAGCAGGAAAAAATTATTAATTAAAATAATAATAATAATAATAATGAACAAATTATGTATTTAAATGTATTTTCAGAGTACATCAGTACCTGTTGAGCTATTTACAAATATATATATATACATATTAGACTGATTAGGCACTGAAAGGGAAAGCAATAACAACAGCAAAAACTAAGCTATAGCTGCAAAACAACAAGAATGTCACGCTCTACTTGGAGAAAAACCACCCTGTTGTTTCGTACAAGGGTAAATCACATGACTCATTTGCTATGGAAGAATTCACTAGACCGTTTTAACTGTGTGCGCTAATTTGTTTGTTCAAAACAAACATGCGCGATAAACGATGTAGGCCTAGGTAAACAACTTATACAAAAATCTCAAAACAACTTCCTCAGACGAGCAGGTTTAATCGAATTGTGTGTTTCAACAAACAGCAACACGTAAAATGAAAGAAAGCCAAATATTTACAATCCGCATTTTGAAGGATCGCAGGATGTGGCGGTAAACGGTAAACATCGGTGTCTGCGAATCGGGCTATGAACGCTCCCTGATGGCGTATATGTTCATGATGTGCCGTTTCCTGAGTGAAGGGTATTTTTAGAGGTGATCCGCATGTGTGTGTGTGTGTGTCATCGCAGCTGCTGTCACACACTCCAGCCTCTGAGGAAACGCTGGATTTGGCCTCCATTACGAGTTCAGATTTGCAGACCTGGTTTTCCTTGTTCAAATCAGTCGAGATTAAGTTTGGGTTCACGAATAGGTTAATCACCCAAAAATGAATATTCGGTCTCTATTACTTGCCCTCATTTCATTCCAAGCTCACAAAAGGAAAAGATTGCTGAAGAAGATCCTCACTACTGTTGCATGCAAACTGTAGTTCTAAAATGACATAAAAACCATTAAAGTAATGCAAGTCACTCAAATGTGACTATATTCTAATTTTTAAAAAAAGTCCAGGAAAATCAGTTATGGGCAATTAACTGAGCTTCTCAGTCTCATTTGGCTGAGATGGTTCATTTTACCATGGTTTGTTTATCAGATGAGGAGAGTTCTGGGTCAGCTCTCTTGACACAAAAAGACCTCGTAGCTTTAGCATATTTTGTTTGTAAAATTACCCTCAGACATGCCTCAATGTCAAGTCAAACCTTTTTTTCACACATTACAGTAAATTATTTCTTTTCATTAATTTTAAAGAATCAAATATTTGTCGGCGATTCTTTCTGTCGATTACATTGTTACGCCAGTAGGTGGCACCAAGTGACGGTATTAAAATGATTCCCTGACTTATTTATTTGATTCGTTCAAACAAGCTGATTCATTTGGACTCGAAACAAGTAATGGTGTGTGCCAACACAGTCTCACGAGCAATTCGTACATATTCGTAAGAGGTGCCAAATTTGTGCCAATTCGTACAACCTCACTCATACGATTTCGTACGATTTGTCTAAAACCATGTGATGGGTAGGTTTAGGGGCGGGTTTGTGTTTAGGTAATTCGTACAAATTCATACGAATTGGCATCTTGTAAAATACGTACGATTTAGAATAAATCGTATGAATTTGTACGAGTGAGGTCGTACAAATTCGTACGAATTAGCCACCTCGTAAAATATGTACGAATTGCCGTGAGATCAGGTTGGTCCTTTAGGAGGTCCCAAGAGGGGATCTGACAGTCAACACGGCATCATCTCGAAAAGCATATAATTGTAACCAGACCTTTCAGTCAATCCATATTTCTTTCAGTCTCTCAGCTGTTTTCTTCTTCTTCAAGATTTGAATGATGAGCTATTGTTGGGATGATTTTCACATTTTCATTTTGTATAAACTGTTTTTTGCTCTCTTGGTCCATTGTAGAAGTCCATAAAAGCCATATTTTTTATGCAAGGGCTTGACACGGCTCTCACTGGATATCCTTTGGCCCTTGAAACCTTAGTTCACTCAAAGCCTGACATGTTAAAGCCTTCCAAACACTTTGTTGGATAGTCTTACTGCTTCTTAAGAACATTTAATCCATATAGGCCCTGGAAGGTAATCCATGGGAGACTGGCAGGAGAGGTCCTGGAACACGGGTCCTTTTTTTGGTTACAGGTCTCCACTAGCCCTCTGCGTCACTCTCACTGTGGCTTTGCCATTGTGCTGCCCATGACTGTACTATTTTCTTATTTAGAGTTCAGATCTCACACCCTAATGTTAACCGTGTCACAGCATCAAAAGCAGCAGATTACAATGCTTCATGTAAGAAGAGGCATAAAATGACAGAATATGTTTTAGCTCTGTTTGCAAGCAGGTATGTGGCTTCAGCTCTGCATTACAAATTGGTTATGTTGTTAGAGAAATGTTACAGGATGGCTTTGATAAGAAACTGGAACAGCAGCTTAACCCATGAATTTAAAAAGTGATTGACTTAAAAAAAAAAAAAGTTTTAATTCCCCAATAAAAAAAACATCAACATAACATAAAATGTAAACAGTTTTGTAATAATAATATTAAAAAAATAATAATAGTAATAATAAGTACTAAATTGCTACTGGGGTAATAAATCAAATAAATTAATTAAATTGGGAAAATGAATTAAATTTAAGACATTGGCAAACAATTTATGCAGGCCTTACTTTATGCAATTTTTCTTCTCAATAAAATAGCTGTTTCAAGGAAGTTTTCTTCAAAAAAAAAACCCCACATAGAAATGTGAAGTGGAAATTCTGAAGGTCTAAAAAGGAATGCAAAGGAAATGTTCTGACATGTCCCTAAATATGTCAAACTGTTTCTCATAATGGTGCCCTATCAAAAAAAATAAATATGATCTTACTCTTTTTAGCGTCCATTTGAAAGTGGGATTTCATGCAACACTCATCCATCATAGGATCAGTTACTGCGTCCAATATTATCCTGGGCAAAGGGAAGAGTACACAAAAAAAACAACAAAAGACACACACACCCACACACCAAAGACACACATTTAGTAATCGATGCAATGAAAGCTAGTCTTACATGAACACTTACAGGCTACTTCTAAATGTTCTTGTTCGCTAACGTTCTATTTATCTTTCTACTTAGGATGTCAAGTGCATTTGTACTATGTTTCTCCTGGATTGGTTTGTCCTTTTGGTGTGCTTTCCCCCGATGAGACACTGGTCGTTTAACTGCAGAGGTCTCAGCAGGACACAGCAAATGTCCACTTCCTCTCTCACTGCCAATGCTTTACATGGGAATGTGATATACTGTGGTTTTGAAGGCACAGCTCTTTGACTTAACCCCACCAGATGACTAAACAGGCTCTGGCGCACAAATATAAAAGTGTCGTCTCTTGTTCTAACCATCAGGTGGTGTTCTGGTCATTTAGACCCTGAGAGGATTTGCTTTTTCTCTAAAACTAGTTAATGTTACTGTATTGGACTGTCATACTGATTTAGCTCAAGCAGGTTTTAACAACTTAAAAAATAATTATAATAATAATGTTTTTTTCTCCCCATTTTTACACCTCAAAAATGGTCAAAAATTACCATTATTCACAAATATTGCAGTTACATCAGGGCCTTGCACAGACCTTTTGAGGGGCATGTGATGAAACTTAAAAAAAAGGCACCCCCCCAACCCCATACATGCAGATGATAAAATATATAGAATGCACAGTAACCTGATGATTCAGGTTAATACAGTATAATACAGTAGTAAACCATGTTTTTCTATGTTTATAGCCTACTTGTGAAGATGAGCAATTGATTCCCGCCTCCAAAGTCTCAAAAGTGTACTTGATGAGCGAGCAGGGGCTGAGCAGCTGAGAGAGCGCAGAGGGGCGCGCGAGCGCTGCTTAGCGCCATTCTCGCGAGAGCGCATTTTTGCACGCACATAGTGTTGTGTGCTCTGGCGATGCAGAAATGTTCCCTCACGAGAATGGTTTTTCGCGCGCCTTTAATTGGTTAAATATTTGTTAAAAAGACAAACAGTTGTAAAGGGTTACCAATAACATTGATTTATATGTTTAAAAAAAAACTCGCCACAAAAAAGGGCACTTCCGAGTGTAATTACAAAAAGGGCATGTGCTCTGCACAGGTTGATCCCTACCTGTGCACGTGCCTGAGTCACACTTTATTTAAAGGTCCAATTCTTTCTATTAACAAACCATTATCTGCCTCAATACTCTGCTAATTTGCTGCTTATTAATAGTTAGTAAGTTAGTTGTTACAGTAGCTACATAGTATAGGATTGGGAATGTATAATACAAAATATGTGCTTTATAAGGACTAATAAACAGTCAATATGTTAATTACAGGCATGCTAAAAAGCAACTAGTCAATAACGAAAACTGGTCTAAAAAGTGCTATTAAAATTGCGGTAACACTTTATTCAAGTCTCAAATCTCTTAACTATTTGCTTATTAGCATGCATACACATTAGCTATTTATTAGTAGTTATTAAGCACATATTAGTGCCTTAAGCTACATCCCTAAGGTAATAGCTAAAGTTGACACCTACCTACAGTATCTATTAATAAGCAGCAAATTAGGAATTTATTGAGGGAAAAGTCATAATCAATACTGAAGAAGTGTCCCCTATTCTAAAGCATTACTGAAATAGTTTTTTTCAGAAGTCACAGAACAAAGCACATAAAACAAAAAGGTTCAAGCTCTCGAAACAGGACCGGTAACCATATTCTGCAGCTGTGATCACTGCTTTTATGTTCTGTGAGCACAAAACACTCAACCTCAGTGTAAAACTCTGCCCGAAGACAAGAGAAGTGTAAGACACTGTCCCTGACCCTGCATAAACACTTTCAATAAAAGTTAACACAAAAGTTTTGAAGAACCTCAGTCCTTGAGGTTTGTGTGAAGTTGAAGTGTCCAGATCCGCTTTACTTGAACACGAGCAGATTCAAACAGACTGCCTGTTGTTACTGCAACGCCCTGCCGAACAGGGTGATGCAGCTATTTCCGTGAGCGTACAATACCAAAGGAATGCACAGAAAGCCATAAAAGACAAGCAGATCTGGATTCTAGATTGGAATATATAGAGAAGAGCATTAATCTCTGCTAGTGGTTTTCCTTTTGTTTCTGGAAGACTCTTTCCAGGCTGAACAATTCTGTCCTTCATCTGTCCACTGCTGGTTTTTTTTTTTTGTGTCAGGAGCTCTTTTCCACCTCTCAGCCTTTGTAAAAAGATTTGGGAGGGAAGCAAATGTGTAACGGATGTGGGGTGATGTGATCTACCGAGCTGATCTGTTCTTAGATACACTAACCTTTACGGATTAGAATAAATCAGAGGTGAGGCCTCAGTCTTCAACCCCCAACCTTCTTGTTTTATTCTTTCTTCTCTCTCTCTCTTTTTGTGCAATTCCACATGTGCTCAATATATCACTTAAAGTATATCACCGTATCCTTTTGTTTATCATCTCCTAGGATAACCGTGTGGAATCCTCATGCATTCCATGTCTATAGTATTTCCAAGCGCATTTTACAAGAGATCAGTTACTGGGCTTTAATGCTTTGCAGCAGCAGCGCAGGTAGCGCACATGATATCTTAAATGTAACAATCAAAGAAGCATGCAAGATTTCGGTATTTCCGCTGGCCTACAGATGTGCCGATGATTCTCTCACCCCATCATAAAAGCTGTAATGTCAGTTTTGGTGTCGAAAAAAAAGACTTCAAACACACTAACATCTTATCCCCATGTGTCAATATGACACTGAATACAGAGCAGATTTATTGTGGTAAGCTATTTCTCCTTACCTCTGCTGGTGTGACACCACGGGCCAGATTTACTAACTGCTTGCCCCGATGTGAAAAAGACTGAAAGGGTTTATTAAAGAGACGCAGTGAAATGTTAGTGATGAAAAGGTGTAGACAGAGTAATTGTTTAGACTTAACTTTAACTTTGTTGCATATGGATTTTTGCTTTCAGATGCAACATTTCTGGGAAGAGTATTGTAATTTACTAAGATTTGTGGTAGTCACTTTACTGGAATATATACTTTTATTGAATGCCACAAAAAGCATCTCTTAATCCATTTTGCACAGCATCCCTGATTTTTGATTTGTGCCGAATTTTCCACTTCCACTGGTGTTTTTATAGGATTGGATACATTTGTATAATCTGTATACATTTCGTATAATGCATCTAGAATTAGGATAAGTATAAAAAATAATAATAAAAAAACAAAAAAAATCCTGTGTAGACAAAATAAACACTATTGTATAATTTAAATGATACACTATTATAAGTAATCTTCCTTGCTTTGATTTGATTTGATACACCTTGCCATGTTAGATGGTAATTAACCCATATTTATACATTTACTTTATTTGAATAGTTTTAAAGGAAAACTGTTCTCTTGGTTTTGTTTAATTTAGTAATCATTTTTATTTACAATAAAAAAGTTTTACTTACAAATCTTTTGCAATGTAAACCAGATCCTTATGACACAATATTTTTAACTGAAATTATTTTAAATTAGTTAATTAACTTTTTTTTTTTTAAGAAGTGACATTATTTTTAATTAATTAATTAACTTAAAAAAAAACGGACAATATTTTTAATTAATTAATTAACTTTTTTTTTTAAGAAGTGACATTATTTTTGCTGGGAACACAAAAGCACAAACATTCGTAGATATTAGATTTGATTAAAGGAATAGTTATCCCAAAAGTTTCTGTCATTGTTTATTCACCCTGAATTAGTTCCAAATCTGTATGAATTTCTTTGTTCTGCCAAACACAAAGGAACGTTTTTTTGTTTTTTTAAACACGCTGTTTTACTATGGAAGTCAATGGTGACCCAAAACTAAACTTTTTTTCCCCGAAATGTCTTGCTTTATTTTTGCAAAACAACAAATAAATTCATACAGATTTGGAACTACTCAAGGGTGAGTAAATAGTGATGGTTTTTTCATTTTTGGATGAACTATTCCTTCAAGTCTGTGATGTTTTATAGTATAAGTTGGTTTGTCTTGCATTCCATACAGTACATCATATTAAGCACTTGTTATGATAATATCAGAATTGCTAAATATATCTTAAACTTGAAAATGACACTTCAATCCCTGAGAAAAGTTTAGAACTTTATTTCCATCCTGCATCTTGCTAATTTCCAGGCCATTGTTTAAATAATGAAGATATCGTTAAGTTTAACTGTATGGACATGTTTTTCCTCTTTTCTTGATGAGCACCCACAGTGCCTGCATTACAGACCCACCAAATACTAACAAACATATGTTTTATGATTAAAATATGATCCATCATGTCACGTATTTCATTAAATTGAAAAGAATGAGATCAGTCCTCACTGCACATGTGGAAATTATCACTTTGTAAAGCTAAGTAGAAAATGAATGTGCATGTACATACTCAGTTATTCATTAGTCATACCATGTAAATCCTCTACGGAAATTATTAATCTCTAAGGATTATTAATGACCAGTGACCATTTTCTAAAATAGCATATTTTTGACATTTGAATGAATGAAGGCTTAGAGTGACTCACAAGCTGTATTTGTATGAACAGAGCCAAAGAAAATGAAGGAATAAAAAAAGGAGTGACACTGGAGATAAATGAGCTTCCTTTCTGCAGGCTGAGAAATGAATGTGGAGTCAGAGAGGAGTGGGACGTTCCATCCCACACGTCAGCCAATCAGTGCCTTCACAGAGACACTGGGGCTGTCTGCTTCTGTACAAATGAGCTTTTGACTGATGACGAACAAGTGAAAGACATGTCCGCGCTCAGTCGGCTCATAGCCAAACCGCACCGCTGACTGTCTAGTGCCTTCATCAAATTGTTCTCAAACCTTAGACCAAAATTTACATTCACTAGGCCAGTAATTAGGTTATTATTTGGCTGAATAATAACACACACAAAACAACACAGACACAGGCCTTACCAATATTCAAAGACAGACTCTCACGATTATCTAGATTGATCTATATTTCAAAATATTTAAGGATATTTTGTAACCAAACAGTTGACATTAGGCATCGACTTCTAAAATAAATTAAAAAACTAAAATACCATGAAAGTCAAGGGGGACCAGAAAAGAAAATTCAAGGAAATTCATACAGGTCTGACACAGCGTGAAGCTGCACAAATGCTGAATTGTTATTTGGGTGTAAACTATACCTTGAAGGTTATATCTCATAATATAAATATGATCTTTTATTAATTTATTTTATTTATTTGTTTTGTATTTAGTCTAATTGTCATATGAACACATTTATATTACAGTTTATTATGAAAAACATATTTTGGATGATTAATTATTTCAGTGTAGAGTTTTTATGATACTGTATTAATTATATTTGAACCTAATACACACACATTCTGTTTATCATCTACACAAAGCAAACATTTTCCATCTCAGAACTGCCCATTCTTCAGTTTGTGGAAATTTCAGATATGAACAAATTATTCTGCGTTAATACTGCCACATGTTTTTATCGGCACTTAAACACCCTCTTTGTTTGCTGCAAACAAGACTCTGTTTCCTAAAACATATTTGCCCCCTCACCCCTTCTGCATTCAAAAACATATTAACATTTTCACCCGGGTGTATGTGGACATAAAATAACCACTGCTAGAGAGATATAGCGAGAGAGAGAGAGAGAGAGAGCTGTCTGTGCATCTCCATTCAAGCAGACATGAAGCTGGAGCACTGACAGCAGCGTTCATAAGGTTTCAATATCTGAAAGGTGCCCCCCCCTCCTTCTCTATAGTGTCATGTAATACAAAACTGTGGGATACTATAAAAATATTAGCATGTGAAACATTAAAACTAATTCCACTTTTCCTGGTCACATTAACACACCATATCTGGCTGCCTCCTCTTGACCTTTTGGTCTATTCGATACAATCCTTTTCTTTTTTTTTTCCTTTTTCTTTTTCTTTTTCACAAGAAATTGATAGACGTTCTCTGAGGTGTGTGTGTGTTTCCCAGTATGAGACAAATGTGAACAAGCAAAAACCTTCTGTTGCTAAAAACGCAGAAATTTGATCCTGATTGGGCTTCTGCTTGTATATACTGTACAGTAAGAAAATAATACAGGTTTCAAACTAAATTTTCATCTTTAAGTTGCATTTTAATAACACTTTATTTTACATTTACACCTATAAGTTGCTTATTAGCATGCATTTTAATAGAATATTAGCCATTAATTAGTGCTAATTAAGCACACATAAATTATTCGGTAACACTTCAGAATAGGGGTCCAAAATAAAGCATTAGTTAATTAATGGTTAATTTGTTCATAATTAAGCATTAGTTAAGCAAAAACACACTAGTAATTAATGATTAACCTAACATTTTAATCATTAATTACTAGTGTGTTTTTGCTCAACTAATGCAAGCAGCAATAAACAATGGGATTATGTCTATCATCTTTTAAGAGACATTAGTGCTTTTTTTCAGGAATGAATCTAACAGCAGGACGGTTTTATTTGTCTGAGAAAATTATACATTTCTGGTCAATCTGGTCACCCAAAACAACTTTCTTCTGCAAAACGCAAAAGAAGATATTTTAAAGAATTTTACAATCCAAACAGCAAAAAAATGAATGATATGTTACATGTTGACTTTTATGGCACTTGGAATGTGAACACAGAAAAAAATTGAGGGCATGATTCGAACA
>JAUCNO010000795.1:6873813-6894973 GCA_032353835.1 Enteromius viviparus
TTAATTACTAGTGTGTTTTTGCTCAACTAATGCTTAATTGTGAACAAATTAACCATTAATTAATGCTTAACTAATGCTTTATTTTGGACCCCTATTCTGAAGTTTTACCCATTATTCTTATGCTACATCTCTAATCCTACCCAATACCTTAACATAACAAATACCTTACTAAATATTAATAATCAGAAAGTTAAGAATTAATTGAGGGAGAATTGTAGTTATTAGTTAATAACATTAATATACATTGTCATATGCTTTTCTGCATTGTTTATGTTGATGCTATTTATGTTTCAGGAAAAAATGTTTTTTTTTAGTCATCTGTAATATTACTAAAACATAATATGCAATGAAGCAATCTGCAACCCGTTTATAGTGACCCATCAGATGACCTCTACTAAAACATCTAATTGTGTGAATATTCAAAGTGTTCAGCAATACCTGGTCTAACACAAGGCCTTCTGAACCAAGGGAAAGCTGCATAACAGCTTGTGAGACAATGAGTAAAGGAGAGGAAGAAAGCGTGATAGAGCAGAAGATGGCCAGATAACTCATCTATTCTATTGTGGAGCTTTTAAAGCTCCTGCATCTCAAGAAAGCAGTCGATCATATAAACAGATAGCTCTGCGTCAGTGAGAATTCATCTTCATGCATACCTTTCTCTGAGATAACACAGAAAAGCACAAGACAAGTCCTGTCTATTAAGTATGATTTGTTCAGGGAAATACATGTAATACACTCTCATTTAGGTTATTCATATGTTAGACTGTTAGGCACCAGAACATTTTTAGTGGTGGTCAAAAAAAACAAGTAATCTTTAAATTCTCCGCATTCAACTCACTTCATTATCAACTGCCGTGACTTACACTGTGAATGAAAGCTTGTATCCGCACTTAATTTTTGTTTTACAGCCAGAGTCTTTAATTCAGAAAAGCCGATCCATGTTTGAAAGCTACAAAGCAGCTCCAGTTCACAAAAAGCCGACCATCTGATTAGACACATGTTGAAGTCATTGCTGTTGACTTCCACTCCATCCAAGAGTTGCATCAAAGAGACGCTGACAGTCCTCATATAACATAATCCTTGGCAGGTGGAATAAACCAACAGATCTGGCTCAACTGCATGGATTCTCCGTGGTGAAAAAAGAAAGAAAAAGAGGGAAAAAAGAAAGCTTGAAAGAGATGGTGAGGAGAGACAAAGTGAGAAAGAAATGACATATTAGCTCTTACAAGGAGGATCTAAAAAAAGTCTGCATACACACACAAACACACACACACACATGTTGGTTTTTGTGATTTATGGGGACTCTCCATAGGTGTATTGGTGTTTCTACTGTACAGACTGTATGTGGTATTGCCCTACACCTACCCTACACCTAAACCTACCCCTTACTGTATGCATTTTTAGATTTTCAAAAAAACACCATTTAGTATGTTTTTTAAGCGTTTTGAATTGCGGGGACACTGAAAATGTCCTCATAAAACACCTACATATTGTAATACCCATGTCATACCCATGTCATTATACAAATATAGTTTTGTTTGATTTAAATACAATTTTGTTTTTTTTGTTTGTCTAAGCAAAAAAATAAATATCATAAATTGTTTACTGATTTACAGAAAACACCCACTAAAATGTCACTCAGTCTAACAATTTTGTCAGGCATATTTACAAAAAAATTCAATTTACGATATATTAAAGACTAATTAATTTTACCCCAAATAATTGTAATTTTACATTTTTAAAATGTGCCACTGTCCTAGGTTTGGCCCATTTGTTAGTAAGGTTTTTATTTTTTTTACTAATTTAAAACACAATGAAATGTAATATTCTATTTTTCCTCTATATATTTTAATATGTCAATTTAAGCATGTTGGTTATTTTTACATAAATATAGTGTTACACAGAATGAAAACACAACATGAGATTTCATATTTCTTTTCTAAAAACATTTAGTAAATAGTTTTGCTGACATTTTAAAGTCTTTGATTTATCATCACACAAAACATTCAGCATTTATAGATTTTCAACAACAAAAAAGTAATACTATACATGTTTGCATTGTGATCTTATCATTTTGACATTATAACATTAATGGATGTAAGTATTAAGATGGGAAAAAGTATGTATGTGCTTAAATCTTCCCAGTACAGTATAAAATAAATTATCAAGACAAAATGTTGATGAAAATGAAATGAATGACTTCATTTTATACTCTTCAGCTGTAGAGTCACAAATACGTCAGGCCCTCTTGTTTGTCAGCCACATGATAAAGAAGTAGGAAAACTAATCATGACCAAAGGAGTGAAAGGTTATGCTGAAGCAATTAGACCTTGGTGGTGGTCCATGAGTCGGTCCATAAAACAAAAGATCTAAACCAGACACAGAAAGCACGCACTGACTTACAAAAGGTGGAAAGATGAGTCAAATCATCTGTCACTTTTAAAAAAGCATTTAGCTGAGGAAGTCTAAATCAGTTTTCACAGTCTGTGGAGAAAAAAAAAAAGTGTAACACATTAGCTAACATTTAAAAAAAATAAAAAAGCTGCTAATCCTTGAGGAATCCTGGCATGTTACTTACTGAGATTTTATTAGCTTCAGTGATAAAACAGAACATTATTAGCCTAAAACATGTCATGTGCACATGATTATGTGTTGGGTGCTGTTAGGGTTACAGTCTCTTTGTTAGCGCCAGTTATCTAGTTTGTGATTGTAAAACCATGCTTCTGAAGGAAGTGAATGATATCAAAGCTAATTGAGCAAAACTAAAAAATTGAGACCAAAATTACCTCATGGCACAGGCCTTATAAAATGTCACCATTTGGCAATATCAAAAATATTTTACGACAAAATGCCATACAGTGTTTCAGCAGGACTGAGGAGCAATAAAAGATTTAAATCATTCATGAGTTCTTTCCTTTTTGCAGTTTCTCACAAAGAGTTGATTTTGCATATGATGTACAGGAAAATCGTGCTCTATAGTATGGCATCTATCATTATTAAAGGTTTTATAGCCAATAAAATGACATGTACTTTAGATGTTTTTGAGGTTTTAAACAAATCTTTAAAAAAAAATTCACATTTACATGCATGTGCTAACATGGGCAAAATATATAAAATAGTGTAACACTTTATTTCAAGCTGTCCTTATACTTACTATTGTAATATCAATAAATTATTCATAAGCCAAACCCTAATTCTAACCATAACCATATTGTAAGTGCATTTAAATAAATTAATTTTACTCAGTACTATATAATTACACTGTAACAAGGACACCTTAAAATAAAGTGTAACATAAATATTAATAAAATAAATATAATACCAAACAACATTATTCATTTTATTCAGCAAGGATGCATTAAATTGATCAAAAGTGACAGTAAAGTCAATTATAATGTTACAAAATATTTTACATTTTATTTCTTTTCATCAAATAATGCTCAAAAATGAACGATTTAGCAAATTATTAAAAACTATTATATTCTCTGTGCATTTCCACAAAATATCTATCAGTTTTGAGAAAAACTGACAAAAAAAAAGTGACAGAAACAAATACCAAGAATGCAGAAGGTCAGTGACATGATCTCAATGGGAAACATTCCCCACCTCCATCCATTACATCCTTAATTTGGGTGTAAAACTGACAAAGGCACTTTGGAGATTTATGTGCTTCTTTGTACTGTTGCCTCCCATGTGTGCAGCCTCTTAAGATGGTGACTGGACAAGCTAGCTAAGATTTTTTAACACAGAGCACAGACACCTTTAATCTACCTCACAAAAACCTCTCACACTCACTTGTTTGGATTAGATCTGGCCTCCACACATGGAGAAAGCATAGAGGGCAATTAAAAACACACTGTATCCCTGCCGGTGGCCTTTTGCACTGGCAATGGCTTCCACACTTTTGAGTGGGGCGCGTCTGCTAAACAGATAAAGCGTCGTTTGGCTTCTGTTACACTTTGCCCGCTGTCAAGCAGAAGTTACACATCCGTCCACTTGAAGCCGCCCTCTGTTTATTTGCTTATACAGCTTGGTAGGAGGCCGTGCGTTTGGTCGTTAAGACTTTGATTGCCACCTGCACCTGTCTCAGACAACGCTGTTTGTTACAAAGTCTGCTACTTCATTCGGAGCTGCAGGGGAACATCTGATGGGCGGGGAAGCCTGGAGTGAGGGATGACTCTCTGTCCCACAGCCTTTTTACTTTCTCTTACCGGTCTGTTTGAATCAGCCTTTGTGCAAAAGATGGAGTGAGTGGCCATAGGGTAATTCTATACCGCATTTACCTCCAAATGAAGCAGCAGGATGAAGTGAGTCATTTGGTTCAGATAAACAAATTTGTGCAAACCTCAGCTCTGCCTGGCTCCGGCCTCAGACGTGTCTTACAATGCAGCAGAAGTACTTTAACACGAAATGACCGAAAGTAAACTACTGCTAGATGACACTACTTGTATTTGTTTTAAGAGAGCCATTTACACAACCAATATTTGAAGTGTGAAGTGTGCAATCTTTAGTTCGGAGTCTTAGTCATAATCTTAGTCCTATTGACATGATTACCTCATAACCATACGAGAAAAATATCAATGCTCTGGTCCATTACATATAAGTTTACATAATTTCACCCTCTTTTTGCATGCTTTATCACTTCATATTTGTTTTATCAAACAATTGTATGTTTTTACTTTTTTACAGTTTACTGAAATTGCAATTTCATATCCCACAATGTAACTTTTTTATGCAATTACATGCTTCATTTGTCAATCTGAGAAAATGGGTTTCCATGTGTCTGAGGGCAAAACATGCAGAGGGCTTTCTTGTATTAACCAAAATATTTATTGCAGCTGCAAAAAGTGGTTATTTTTCTGGCAACATATTGTGATATAAAATGTGGAACACAAGTAAGAACAGGTCTGTTCACGGTAAGCCACGCCATGCTATGCCTAAACGCACAAATCATTCTAGTCTTCCATGAGAGCCCAGCTATCTAGTGTAGGAAGACGCTATAATGACATCTAAATCAGTGATTCTCAATGACTGCTGTTGTTTTAGCATTTGACTTGCTTCTGTTTTACTGCCAGACCGCTTTTGGCTCAGGATTTTCCTCTTCAGAGGCCAACAACATGCACCAAATGTTTCACATTATCGGTGTGAAAATCCCCCAATTCTTTCGCTTTTTTTCCTTACAAGTCCATGCATCCGTGGAAACTTGATATTTCATATTTCATTCTGGTTTGCGGATGTCATCACGAGAGATGCTGGTTCACATGCAACCGGCCGCCCGAGGCCTTTGATCAGCTTGACCACGACTAATTACAAATGGAGAACAACTGAAAGAAATATCGAGAGATTTCATGGGAATTGGCACAATGGCCCGAGCTTCCTAATTCCAAACGTTTACACAATGTTCACTAAAGAGGTAATGTGTCGCTTCCAAAAATGTTATGGGGTAAAATTTGAAAGAAACAACACCTCTGTTGACAGTCAAGTATATATAAAAGTACATTTCTCAATGCCAAATAAACATAACATGACACAACAAATACATTCTGTTCTGAGAATGAGCTTCAGATCCAAACTGAATATGATCGTAATACAAAGTTAATCTGTCAATTTTTAGACTATCTGAGTTTATAACTAAAACCATGTTGAAAGTTTAACCAGGAAAGGCGAACATATGTGATTCAGAGCATCTGAAATAAAGACCCGCAGCTCTGGAAAACAATATCCCTGAGCTGAGATATCAAGGGAAAGATGTAAAAGGAAATTTAAAGCAGCATAAATGTTCTGAGTGTTTAAGAGTGGTGCAAAGGTCCCAGGGGTCTCATCTGGCAAAGGCCTTTGTTCACAGGGTAGGATGTATCCAGCAAGATAGTTTCCTCTCCACAACATTCCTCGTCTCAGATGTGCTCCACTGTATGTTTGAGTTCCTAATCAGTTTACTACAAAACTACAAACTATTTATTTGAACACAGTGGGGATGTCAAGAATGTTCAATGGAAAACAAGCAGCTGAAATGGCATGTTAGTCCACATAGTTTCTCTAAGGCATTTCTAAAAGGCTACAGATTTTTTTCCAGAAGAGATGCCAGGTCAAGCCTGGTCACAGCAGCAGGTGACTCAAGTGAGGTCATTATGTGGTCGTTAGGGTGATTTGAAACCAGCGAGCAACTGCTGGGTTTGGAGGTGAGAGCTGTCACACATCGTGAGTGTTTTTGTTTTCATTCTGCTTTCCTTCTTTTTTTTTTTCTCCAGGGATGCTGTCTCACTGCTGGCTTTTATTTTTTCCTAACAAGCGTGAAATGCATGTTATCTTCAAAAAAGAAAGAAATTAGACAGACTAGGTGCTTGGCCGCGTAATAACAACAGTAATTCATGCCAGTAAAAAAAAAAACGTAGTTTGAAAGAAGGCTTTTTCATGGACATCTTAATCGACACAGCTACACGGCTGCTTTTGTCATCAACGTTGCTGTAATAAATCAGAAAATTACAAATGCGTGTCGTACTTTTGTTTCAATTGTTCACACAGACAATTTCAAAGCTGTTATGGATCCATGAAACCTATTCTCCCATGTTTTTGCTTTCTCAAGCCATACTGTGATCTGCCTGGATTCATCTTACATCTCCTCTGTTTGCAACAGGTTCACTGCCATAGAAAGAGAACTGTTCCATATTAAATCCTCTCAACTACCTGTCTGATAGTATGCCAGCTGTATCAAAGTTAGCCAGGCCTTCCCTGCAAAGCTGGAGAGCACAGATAGCCTTGGCCTTCACAGAGCCTCGTAATGGCTTAGGGTGGTATTTAGAAACTTCTGAAGTGATATGGTCACTTTGCATGATGAACATAGTTATATACAAGCATGTAAGTGTTTATGTATTTTTTTTTTTTATATATTTTTTAAAAGGTCTCAAAAGCGAAAGCTAACATTTTGTTAAATCAGAAATGCAGTAAAAACAGCATTCTAATATTTGATGCTCAAGAAACATTTCTTATGATTATCAACGTTAAAAAAGTTTTGCAGCTTAATATGTTCACTGAAACTTTGATTCTTTGATGAATAGAAAGTTCAAAAGAGCATCATTTATTTGAAATATACAGTTTGTGTGACATTATAAATGTCTGTGGGAAAAACATGCTGGATTAAAAAAAAAAACTGAACACAGCAACATATCCAAAATCAGACTTTACTGTTGCGCTTATGATGTTATAAAGTTATGTGACCTGTAGGAACCAACGAGAATATATACATCATCCTCATCATCATTTTTATCTGAATTCATTCATATGTTATCTGAGCTAATTTGATTTCTATTTGAGCAAATAAAGGAAAACACAGAGCCTATTTTTTAAGTTGAAGTGCATTTTCCATGCTATTAAAGCTTATCATAGTAGAGGAACAGAAAATTGAACAAATTTGATGAGCTACATGGCTAAGCTTTTAGAGGGTCATCACTGCTTAACGGTTCTGTCATGTGTATCTCAATCACAGGCAGCTGTGTGGGCTGTTTTCTGTACTGTATGGTCATGTGATGGAAATCATGCACAGTTTGCAAGATTAAGAAGACATCATACTTAACTTTTTAGCACATCTGACCAAGCTCTTCTAGGCAGTTAAGTACAACAAACTAAAAAAATAGGACACATATGAATTCATTCATTTACTAAAACCTTCCAAAACTACTTCAAAATCCTTTTATCACATTAAACAGTACAAACAAAGTCTTATTTCGGGCATGACCTGAATGTACACTCTTCATCATGTTATTTCCTGAGCATCAGCTACAGCTTCTTCTGTTTCCTGGACTTCTGAGAAAGCCTCTTCAACAAGTGCAGCCGTCGCATGCCACACAAGTATCTAGATACTGTAACCAAGTCAGAACACATGGGCCGATGAGAGCACACTGGATCTGACAATTGCAGAACTATGAAGTTTGTCATGCTGGAAGATTATCAGCTGGGGAGCAAAAACACATGTGAAGAAACTGAAGAAACAGAAATGTTGATCGATTTATAACACTGCGCGTGATTTATTAAATGGTAAATAACCCTTAATGCCAAAACCATCTCTTTTATATCAATTCCTACACCAAGTAAAGTATGTAACAGCACCCTTTCTTTTTCAAATACAGTTGTTTTGATAAAACGTGCTGCAAAGGAGCAAAAAACATGCCAAGTTCTTCAGACAGACGAGTGAAAAATGTTCATCTGTTGACACTTCTGATTAAAAGTAGCCATGGTTTGAGGTAAAAAATGACTTGTGTTCAAATGGCCTCAAGAATTCCTGTCCAAAGACATGCAAACCGATTTAGTTCTACACAGCGTGGCCATATAATGGCGAGCCACCTGGCCCTGGCGCTTTTAATGTGGGAAATTTCAAACTAATTCCACTTCAGAACATCAGCTGGGGTTCCCAAGACAATGCACCTGATACTAAAAAGAGGTTCACAGGACTCTACAGAAAGACAGATCACTCCCTTGAGGATGATCCTCATTCTCCATCTCCAATCCACCGGCACCTCCTGAGATTCTCACTTGGTCTCATCAAAGCTGATGCAGTAGGTGAGTGTGTGTAAAGATGAGGTGTTGACCACCTGAAGATGAGAACGATTAAGGTTCAAAGCACCAACCATGGGGTTGTCTAAGTCCCAGCTCGCACATGGCACTGTTTTGAATGTGGTTAGTAATGGAGAAATGGCTGTTGTATTCTCCGCAGACCATGTAACTTGAGGAGGCCGCCGTTTCTGCCTGGAGACATGCTGGATCGCAGCCACAGGTTACTTGATGCTTTCAGAGTGAACCTGTAGGTTGCAGCCACCTCTTGGGTCCTTCAACCTCAAATGCGAACTCCATCAAAATATCATCTCTCATGTGCTGGAGACACCCTGCTCATTTTGTCAACCCTTAACACCTATGAAACCAAACAGCCTGGATACCTCCACAGGTCTTTATTACTGCTCAGTTTTACAAAGATTTGACACAAAAGAGTCATAAAGATTACAAGATCCATACACCTTTCTATAAAAAGGTTGCAAGCAACCCAAAAGTCAATGCTATTATTTCAGCAGGTCTTTCTCATTCCTGCAGTAACAGAATACTTCTTTTATTAACCTGGTTGGTGGAAATGCAGAGCACCTTTGAAAATCTTACCATTCTGTGTTAGTGCTGGGGAGCATCTCAAAGTAGGGACAATACTAGTCTCAGTCTCAGACGTCAAGCCCACAGGCCGCTGGCTTGAATGTCTGATGCATATGGCACACCTATCTGGAAATCAGACTGGTTAAATTATACAGGATTTCCGGGAGATGTGTGTGTCATTTTCTTTAACGTTCCACCTGGAAACAAACTTGTTGCTGATGCCAAACCCCTTGCGAAAGAACACCCTCGTGTGTACAACTGTGATGATAAGCACTTATCAGAATCAAATAAACACTAGATTTTCAAAAGTATGTGAAACATTTAAAATTCGCAGCATAGAATTTTAAAATTTTTTTTAAATATTTTTTAAAATAAGGTTTTTTTACAAACTGGTCTGTTATTGTGGCAACATTTCCATTCCCTGAAATGTGACGCAGAACGTAACGAACTGTGATTGGTAGTTTGTCATGAGAGGGCCTTGGCAAGTGAACGCAACCATGTACTCCAGACCTTCAGTCATTAGTCTAAAGCTCTAGCTATATGCGAGGCTAGAACATTACTTACCCATAAAGAGTAAGATAAAGGAATAGTTTACCCAAAAATAAAAATTCTGTCATCATTTCCTCACCCTCAGATAGTTCCAAACCTATATGAATTTCTTTGTTCTGCCAAACACAAAGGATGATATTCGGAAGCAAGTTTATAACCTATTTTGAGTCACCATTGACTTCCATAGAAATAAAAAAATACTATGGTAAGTCAAAGCTGACACAAAACAGCCTTGTTACTAACATTTTTGTATCAAAAAAGCACTACACTTCAGGAGAGCTTAAAATTATTCAAGAAAAAAAATCATGAATTCACTAGTTTGTCACTTCAGCTTGTCTTATTTGAGTGAATAATCTAATAAATGCAGTTGTATGATTTTGATGTATGCATTCATGCTTTATTTAGTTATATTTACAGTAAATTCCTCTAGTAATTATCTGCTCAGATTTAAATCTGTCATCCTATTAAGATGTTTTCTCCAATCAACAGCCCTCACTGTGTTTGAAGTACTGTACTACTACACTGACTACACCTACTTAAAGGAAAAGTTAATCCAAAATGCTTTTGATGATTTACTTTCTTCTGTGGACCACTAAAAACATATTGTGATGAAGAGGAAACATCTCAATGTTTAGTTTTTTGTCTATACAGGACATTAATTGACTCAAATGCTTTTTGGTTTCCCAATGTTCTACAAATGATTTTAATTAGTGGTCTGAAGGAATGAGGCTTTGTAAATTATGACAGAATTTGCATTTTGGGTGAACTATGTCATCAATTTGAGTTTAGTAAACTACAGTTATAAAACTCTAAAGCAGCTTATTCAATGCTGGTTTTCATACCTCAGACTTTGCCAGAATAATCTATTAAGAAAGCAAAAGATAAAAAGTAACATTTTGAATTACTTAAGTCATAAAACAAACAATTTAATTAAGTATTTCTGTCATTATGGGTGGGCTTAGGAGAAAGGTGCAAGTATGCATACTTGTGACACATTGCTGAGGAAGGGGGAGAGAACCCATCCAGCCATCAATAAAATGCAGATCTTTCACATGTAGAAATACCACACCATCCATCACACAGCAGGTAGTCCAGACTCAAGTGCACGTCCTCTAAACCAAATCACACCACCATACGGAACATGTGTTCTCAAAATGTGTGACATCTTACCCACACTGCACCTCAAAGTGCAGGATTTCAAAGGCCCACTGTGGCATTTATTGTGTCTACCTGGACTGTATACTTTTTGCACAAAAGCAGTTTCGTTTTTATCAGCTAGGGAAACAGTTAAGACTGCTCTAAACCACATCACACATAAACTCTTTGTTTAAGCTGTAAACGTGCATTCGTATGTGTCTCGCCAAGTTACAGGTGCTCCTTGTGATGATGGTGTGATGATTTAAAGCAGTCAGAGATAACATCTTAAGTGAGTCAGTTGCAGTTGCGTCTGTATCTTTTGGAATCACATCAACTATACAGATTGTTATAAGCAACGAGATTGCAGGGAAAGATTGCGCTGAATGTCCCCAGGTGACCACTAGAAAGTCGAAATATGCGGGCATTAACCCACATTGTATAAGAGCGCAGATAATATAGCAGAGAAACGATACAGAACAGAGATAATGTAGTGTTAGATGGCCACTTTCACTGATCACGTGCATCGTGGGTGAATGCAATTCTGACACAAAAATTATGTTTTCACTCACACTGCTAAAAACGCTCATATAAGCAAAGTTTACGATCAAAACGCCTCTATGTCGTTTACACAGGCGTGAAATTTCACCCCTTATGGTCAGAATCTCGCTTTCGATCAACAGTTTCTCAGGTAACTTCTCTGATGTGCCAAAATGCAGCAAACAACACCTGCATCCCAAAGTATTTTGCCATGCTTCGTCGCTGCGACAGATACACTACCGCTGAAAGAATGCAGGGACTTTCTCAAGTAAGAAATGACCAATCAGACACAAGGAGTGCACACCGAGACCAACTCCATCTGTCAAGTCCATGGCCGAGTCATGAACCCTCCTCTTCTGCCTCGTGCTTTGAGCGGTGAATGTGAGGTCTTGTAAAGGTACCTGCTGCACTGCAGGTCTGATTAATGCCTCCAGACGTTTGACAGGCTTTGAAGATCTCTACATCCATGCATGCAGCGGGTCAGCGGTGGAGGCCACGTGGTGGCGTGATGTCATTTTGTTTGTGGATGTTAAAGCCGTTTTCGTGTCCTGCCATTCTCTTTACTTTCGCCATTGCCCTGATAGCGGTCCTGGTAGGGGTGCAAAATGTAATTCAGGATCAAAGCAGAAAACACAACATAGAGATAAATACAGGTGGTGTTCTGTAGTGCTCAGTCAGCTGCTATATAAGACACATAAGAGGTTTAAAGGCAAAACACTGAAAGAAAAAAAACACAATCTCTGTGTGCTGTGGCAATTTCATCAGTTAATTTGAGTCGATAATGACTATGCTGTTTTTGAAGTAATAATGACAGGGTGAATTTATGCAATAACATATTATTAAAAACAATGCATGATTTGTATAGCACAATGAAAAACGGCTGCTTTTAGCTGAAAAAAAAAAATGGTATGAACAGAGCATCAGCCATAAATGGGATACATATGCTACAGGACTTTGGGAATGATAGAACAAGTACTCTCTTTCCTCAATAAGAGAACGGCCATTAGGGAATTATTAAGACTAGAGTTAGAGTTCATATTTGTGCTTGAAATGGCCTATAAAAGGCCAAATGATATCAAGCTGTGCTGAGGTATATTTTCTGATGTTGAAATATACTTAAATGAGTTATATGAGTTTAGTTTAGCAAGAGGAAAGATGACACAAATTGAGATTTTTTTTTCCCAAACAAAACTAAATATAAAATTTAAAAACAAAAATGGCTACAAAGTAGGTTATTATTTATAGTATACTACATTACATTAATAATACAGTATTCAAGTATAATTCTGACATGACTAATGACTAGACAATGGAAAAACTCCCACAAATAGGAGCAGTGCAGCACTGGAATCATCTTACCTGTTATGTGTTGTTTTGTCATCGGTTACAGTTTATCTTTGAAACAAGATTATAAAGTTTGTCTATACAAATACAGGCAGCCCTTGTTTATGTAACAGACTTTTTAAAGAGGTACATTTTCTTTATCAGAAATCAGTATTTACCAACAAACACTGCTTAGCTGTTCAGTTCATTGTTCAGCTATTAAGCGTTTTTTCTTAGATATGTAATACAAGGTCAAAGTGTCTAACACCTTTCTAAGAAATGTATTTTTACTGCACAGGTAGTTGCAGTAAACAGAGAATAAACAGTAAATATTAAGCATAAAATGAACCGGCTGTAACATAATCCTACATTTTTCTTCTTTTATACCTAGCAATTGAGCAACTGTCACTTAAAAAATTAAATATTAACCACAAAATACTATTATCATTCCAATTAACTAAAAAAAGTCTGATAATTCTAATAATAAATAATTGTAAAGTCTAAATAATGTGTAAAAATTCGAAATTCTTAAGTTCTGCTGAAAACAATTATTTGGTCAACAAATTGAACTGTATCACCGTGCCTGCATAAGTTTCTGAAAAAAATAGATTTGTTTACTTATGAAGGCAGTTGTCAATAATGTGACAGTAATTAAATATTTGAGCATTCGAGGTACAGTAGGTCCAGTTCCATGCAATCCGGTTACTGCCATCTTTGTGCCCTTGAGGGAATAGCAAAGCAGGCCATGCTTCAAGTCTTAAAATCAAGTGTGCTTCAAGTCACTTTGGGTGAAAAATGCCTGCTAAATGACAACCAAAACAGTACACGTCATGTCAGTAGTTTCAGGAAAAATGACTGTTTTCTTCAAAGGGTTTACTGTGATGTTGTAGGTCTGCCTACATATTTGCACTTTTCGAAGGGTCAACTTTCTATAGATATACAGCACTTTCATTGTATATGTTAAAAAATAGCTAAAATGTTAATAAAGAAACTGACAGCACATACATAATTTAAGTTATGGTAACATTTATCATTACTCAGCAAATTTAAACAGGAATCCACAAGATTCTGTGAATTCTGAATAAAGGTGAAAGATTCATCATGTGCTTTTTTCCTCACAAATTATCACCAAGAATTTGCTAATGTGACTATATATTATGAATGTTTTGAGGTGCATTTTATTATATTATAGTACAGTTACTATATTATTTATGGGGTTTTCTTCAGAAAATGTCGTTATTCATTCATTCTTGACTATTTAATTTTTTTCTAAAACTGTTTGCCAACTTAAACTGCCAAAAATACTAAATAAATTACAATATTTATTTTCTCAATGTCCACCTAATTTATAGTTACAGAAGTCTAGGTTCAAGGACACGGAACAGAAAATAGCTCTTTATGCCTCTTCTAAAAGCAAACACATCCAGCACATCTCAGATGTACATTGTATAGAATTGCTGTTGACATGACAACTTATCTCTTTGGCAATGAGCTGAAGAGGCTTGTTACATGCTTCTGTGACACTTCCAATCAGCACTAGCACTAAAGTGATAGTGAAAGACAAGGAGGCAGAGGCCCAGCCCAGTCACTTTGCCTGGGCCCATTCATCACTGGAACCGCATCATGCTTTATTCCAATAAAGCCTTGTGAAACTAGAGCTGATTTCTTGCTGAATTCCAACATTAGTCACAGGTCCATATTTCAGGATTAGCAAAGTCTACGGGGAGTAATTGTTGCCCTAGGAACGAATGAGGCCTGCCTGGGTTACCGAACCACTCTATTTAAGACATTTGTTTAGACATTGCTTTGTAAAAAAAAAAAAAAAAAAAAGTACTGTTATGCTACCAGATCAACTGCCACAAATTCCAGTCTCTCTAGCTGTCAGTGAAACCCTGTGAATGATGCCTGAGGGGCAAACAACAACAACAAAAAAGTTATTTAAAGAGGCTTCAGTGTGTGTTGGAGTTGTCTAATGGTTACCTTGCAAGAGCTTAATTGTTACCCAAGTACTAGAAAGCTCCAATTTCACAAGTTTATACGAGGAGGATCAAGACGGGAGACCCTTCATCAGAAAAAGCACTTAAGATCTGTGCTGATATTCGATAGAACTTAATCACTGTTTAGAAAAAATGGCGCCTGTCTAAGCACTCTTGGATTGGATTCCTTCATTTCCATGAGCGGATTGTGATTTCTTGGGAGACTTGCATTGACTCGTATATGATCCCCAAACATTCCAGATCACTCGTTCATTCATTTGTTTTCAGCACTGTGCTAATGCTCAATGTCTCTCGAGAGTGTAAGTTCTTAGCGGTTCTACATTAGCATTTTACGTCCAACCACATGCTAACATTCTCGTAACATAGCTTCACTAGCATTTTAACCATAATATTTAGTCAGCCCATCTTCTGTGGTTTACCTGAAAGTCAACTCCTGTGACCCATGATTCCTCAGTTCTGCCAGCGCACAGTGAACTCCGTGTGAACTGAGAGTTAATGAATACAGCTCTAATACACTGTACGGGTGTAATGTAAATGTGACTGATCTTCTTATGTCACTCCATGCACTTCAAGAGAAATATAGGCTATATATACATAAAAAAAGAAAATGATTGCTTCTCAAATAACAGCTTATTTGATAAATATTGACAGTCAGAATTTAATTATTTTGTAGTTGTATATATATATCATTAAAATTTATATTTGACATCTAGGCAAATGAGTGTAATATTTTTCAGCAGTTTTGTGTGTGTGTTTGGGCAAGAAGAAAAAACAAAAAAAACATTTAATTAATTTATTACATGAATTGTATAATATATTGTTATCGTCTTTAAAAACTTAAATCAAAAGAATAATAAAAAATGGTGGGTAAAGTGTTTATATCTGTTAAACATTACTATAGAAATAACAGTAAATGATGCACTTGAACAACTAACCCTATACTAGACCCTAATCATATAGTAAGTACATGCTGTTAAATAATATTACTCAATACCTCTTAGTGTATTTACACTGTAACAGGGACACCTTAAAAAAAATTGTGACAAAACATTGCAGATGAGTTACTTGGATCAGTGACTGGGAAATAACAAGTCAGCACAACCCTGCATTTGTAGCCTGTAATAACTTGCGATGGATGAGAAATAAAAGTAATGTGTGTGACAAGGGCCGATATGATTAATGATAAAATCTTGACAGCGTAAACTTTGAATCAGACATCTGTGGAGAGCAGATCTGTTGTTATCAGACAATTGGGGAAGTTTCTCTCTGTTTGTGCACACTTACTGTACCAGGTGAAGTTGAGACTTGTAGAGTGCCACGGCCATTGAAAGGCAACAGAAAAGCTCATGAGCACTGTTTGGAGTTTGGACACTTGAGATCTGGCTGTGAGGGGATGTTGCTGCTTGGTAAAAGGAGAGGAAAAGATAATCAGCTTGAGCAGGATAAGGGTGCGCTTTGTTTGGTTTGTGACTTCACGGATTTGACCTTGAACTGTACATTAGGTCAACATTTTAAAAGAACCTTTTTCCAAAGTAAAGTAAAAGCTTGCACAGCTTGCACAGATGAAATGTAATAATAGGGTCTTTCGCATTGCGAAATGCCTTGTTCTTTATTTTTAAGCATATCTAAATGTACAAAAGATGTCTTAACAGAACACCTTCCTGCAAGCGGCTCCTGAAGTGAGGGCCGTTCTGATGGTAAGGCCGTCCACGAGGTCTGGGGGCTGGTTTCTCCGGATGGTTTCCTTGGAAATCAGAGGTGATTGTGGGATCCAGGATGTCCTGGGAATTCACCCAAGAACGTTCCTCCGGACCGTAGCCTTCCCAGTCGATAAGGTATTGCAGTCCTCAGTGTCTGGAGTCGAGGATTTCATTGACTTGGATTTCAAGGATTTCAAGGCCTCCTCGTCATCGATGATCAAGAGAGGGGTATTGCTCCCCGCAACCTCGTCCTGGTTCCTTTCTTCTCTGGGCCCACCAGCAGGTTTGAGCAGTGACACATAGAAAGTTGAGAAATACAGTAATTATCTGGCAGTTCAAGACGATAGGAAACTGGGGTTTCCGTAGGAAGTTCTGCGCATACTCTGCCCAGATCAGAAAGCAACTCCCGTCCTGTTGGTTATGATGGCAATAAGATCTAAGAAACCGTGCTAACTCCTGATTGAGGCATTCTGCCTGACCGTTGGATTGCGGGTTGGTATCCCGATGTGAGGCTGACATTAATGTTCAATTGAGAGCAGAAGGCGTGCCAGACAGGGATGTGAATAGAGGTCCCCGGTCTGAGACTATGTCATCTGATAACCCATCAAAGTGAAACAATTGCTTCAGCTTGACCTCAGCGGTTTCCCAAGATGTACGAAGCTTGACTAGGGGAAAGAGTCTACAAGCTTTAGAGAAGCGGTCAATTACGGTGAGTATGGTTGTGTAGTTTATGGATGCTGGCAAGTCAGTGATGAAATCAATGGCTATGTGGAACCAGGGTCGTTGAGGGACTGGTAATGGTTGGAGGAGGCAAAAAGACTGATGCTCTCAGTATGTAACAGGCTGGTCTAAAGTTTGAGTTCCTCTGTGACAAACTGAATTTTCCCTGGACCCCGAGGACATCAGTCTAAGGCAGCCACGGCCAAACGGGACCCACATTGAAGAGAGGGAGATCATGGCATTTAGCAAAACTCTCATCGATAAAATTCCCTGCAGCCCCCGAGTCAATGAATGCAGTTGTCTCAATCTATCTATCCTTTGTTCTTACATACTGTATACAGTTATTTCAGGGGAATCCACTGGAGGAAATTCACTTACTCTGGAGTTCTCATCGCGCGACGATCTGGTGGGGCAGGAGGCGCGGAGATGTCCTGACTGACCACGATACAAGCAGAGGTGGTTTCTCACTCTCCTCTCTTGTTCCTCCTGAGATAAGAGAGTGAAGCCAATCTGCATGGGTTCGGGGTCAGTGTTTACGGTAAGTGGAGCATTGTGACGGCTGGAGCATGTCTATGATGTGACCGTATAAGGTTGTCCATGCGGATGGCCAGCTCCATAAACTTCTCTAGGCTTTTTCCATTGTCGCGACAAGCCAGCTCTGACTGCAACACGTCATTCAATCTCTTCTGGTAGAGCAATTTGAGTGGTTCGTTGTCCCAACCTGTCTGTGCAGCGAGAGTGAAGAAGGTTAGCGTGTAATCAACTGCGGTGGATTTATCCTGATGTAAGGTCAGTAGCTCCTCACCTGGCTCCTTCTATCTGGCAGAGTGTTTGTATAACTCACAGAACTGCCGTCTGCCCTCCCACATGGCGGTGGTCCAATCCAATGCTCGCCCGGTGAGCAGGGAACACACGAAGGAGACTTTGCTGTCATCTGTGGGATATAACTTTGGCTGTTCATTAATAAACAACAAGCATTGTAACAGGAACCCCCCTTACATTTCGTTGTATTGTCATCATACTAGCCAGGAAGTGAGAGATGGGTGTTGGTTAGGGGTTGTGGCATGATTGGGTTCGGTTTATTGGCCGTCATGTTAGAGAGAAGGCTAGCGGTCGTGTGGCGTGAGCATCTGCATGTTTCTTACCAGTTCCTCCATGAGTGAAGTGAGCTTGAGAAATTGTTGCTGGTGAGTGGTCAGGCTTGAAGCTTGGGTAGATACCTCACTAGCCAGGAGGTACAAAGCCACTGGATCCTGTTGTGGTGAAGTGTTTCCATTTGGATCCATTTAAGGTTTTCTTTAATCAAGGTCAACAGGCAGGGTCAGTAACACAGAAAACAGAGCAACGCAGACATAAAAGAAACGTAGTTGAATACCAAGCAGAGATCAGGGTTAGGCAGCAATCAAACACAAACGAGAGCAGGCAGAGAAGTCAAGGCAGGCAGCAAACAATCGTAGAAGAGTCAACAGTCCTGGCTAATACACAGAAAGGGGAATTGCAATAAAGAACGCTGAGAAATGTCGCCGGGGCAAATAACATTTTGAAAACTGAAAAGACATTGATTTATTTTATGGTCTAGTTGCTTATTAACATGCATATTAGAATATTAGCCATGGTTAGTAGTAATTAAGCACCTGTTAATACCTTATTTTATATGACTGTAACACCTGGTTCATTTTATTTATTTATTTATTCATTTTTATTTTGTTTTTTTATTTTGTATTTGAAATTTAGATGTAATTGTGAACAATAATATTTTTAATGTTTGTTTGCTAACATTTTGTTTAGCTTGTTAGTTCATTAAACAAAGTTTAAAGTGAACTTTTCAGTTGTATTATAGAGCTAATGTTTGTCAACTGGAGCTTTAAAGGGATATTTCACCCACAAATGATAATTTGCTGTTTACTGAGGCCATTCGAAATGCAAGTGACTTTTTTTAAATTTCTGTATGTTTAGTGTGTATGATCAATGTTTTAAATGTTTTATTTTTTTAACTATAAAAATGTGTTTATGTAGTAAATCCTAGTTGAGGTAACATAAAACACATAGATTAAATGAACATATTTTAATCGACATAACTTGTTGTATTCTTCTAAATATTTGACTAATGAAAAAATTATTTGTTGAATGAATGGACTCCAAAACTAGTTCACTAAAGCTTGAGCCAACTAAAAAATCGATAATAAATAAAATTCAGATAACACTTTGAAGTCAGAAACTGACTTAACATAAAATTTCTGTGGAACCTGTTACTAATAATAATTTGTTGAAAGCACTTGAATTTTTTTTCACAGTGCAGTAAATAGGTGGTCCCTATTCTAGTATTACACCATTTTATTGTAGACTCTGTTTGTTTTATTTAGCTACTTTTTATTGTATGAAAGAGTAACTTCATAAAACAGCAACAAAGGTTCAAAGAAATTCAAGCATTCAAAATAACCCATTATTGTAATCTTTGAACAATCAGCTGCAGACAAACATGTTTTAGATTCAGTAGATAACACTAAGGTGCTCCCACAGCCTGCATTTAGGTCAACAAATGAAGCACAGAATGTGAAGTATATTCAATTCTTTCAATCAGCATAAAGTATTAACTTTGCAACAGCTTTCAATGAAAAACACAAATAATTCATATGCCAAATTTGTTTCAAGTGGGTGTTGTTGTTTCAACTGTATAGAAACACTCCTCTCTTGTGAAGGGTGGACAAGTTCCCACTAGCTACATAGCACATAATTCTCTTTTTATGTCTTGAAAAAAAAAAAAAAAAACACACACAATGAACTGAATGCCAGCACTTAACACTATATATAGCCTTAATAGAAACAACTTGCCAACCCAGTGCGGGTTGCTTGAGCCAGTCCTACTTGTATGTTCTCAGCCATGATTGTGTAAATAAAAACTCTCTATTTCTTAATTGAATAAATTTGATTGTATTGTATGTCGCATGAGAGTGAATGTCAGCTGCATTTGTTTTTTACTTGCCCTTAATAAACCTAAGGCTTTTTCAAACAGAACAAGCCATAGCTCAGCAAGCCTAAATTCTGTCAGAATCTCCCATGCATTTATGATGAAGAGTATATGATTACCTTTTGTGCCAGAACGATTTTATTATTTTGCACAAGTTGGAGACCGGACCACTTGTTTCATTGAAAACAGGTGTCACATTTTACCACTAGTTTCCATCGAGGGGCAGCTGCCCTGGAAATACCGTTCATCTTGCAGATTTAGAACATTCACGTGTGTGATTTATCGACAAAAAAAGACAGACAAAGGGAAATAACATTGGGAACCAACTACAGTAAAGGTATGACTCCACGGCATAAACTACTAAGCATTTTTATTTTTAAGAGTTCACAGCACTAATTTACGAATATAAATGTTAAAGGGTTAGTTCAACCCAATTTTTGTTTCATTAACAAATTCCATTAATATTTCATTATTTTCATAAATTCTGTCATTAATTACACACCCTCATGTCATTCCAAACCCAGAAGACCTTTGTTCATCATCAGAACACAAATTAAGATATTTCTGATAATATCAGTGAGACATCAGACCCTCAACACAACTGAAATGATACCAGATCCAGAAACATATAAAAACATAGATAAAACAGTCCATGTGACATCAGTGTATCAACTTCAGTTTTGCACAAAGAAAACAAAAGTAACATCATTTAACTCTACCATTCTTCTCTTGTGATTTACATTGTAGAGAGTATCAGAATGCATGCGTTCCCCCAAATGTAATCAAGGTTGCACAAATACGTTAAAGCTTGCATATGCAGTGCATTGTGATGCTTCCAAAAACGGGGAAGACGTAAGTCAGGGAGAAGAATGGTTGAGTTAATAAATTATTTTAAGTTTTTTTTTTTTTTTTTGCGCAAAAAAAATATTCTTTTCAATTTTCAATATTCAATTTTATTATTAAAATGTATTAAAATTATTTTATTAAAATTTATCCTTGCATCACAAAACTGAAGTTCAGGTGCTGATGTCACACTCTTTTACTGTTCTTAGCAAAAACTTGCTTAATTCTGACTTGGACAATGTTTGATTAATTTATAT
>JAUCNO010000795.1:6899677-6913480 GCA_032353835.1 Enteromius viviparus
TATATATATGCTGTACACAAGACTAAAACTCTAAGTTAGAAAACGGGTTATTCAGAAATATCATTCTCATAACTTAATGAAAACCACAGCAAAATACTTCACATGCACAACATGTTTATAACTCAATGTAAAGCACTATGAAGGATTATACTGAACTTTCTCCTGAATTGATCTAATGAAAATAGAGGCCGTATCATATATACTAGTTGTTGCAGGTGAGTGTTTGCTAAGGCCTTATGTCAAATGCCATTCATCTGATGACTTCTCTTCCCGCAACAAGTCATCACGAGCATGAAACAAGGTGAAAAAGTTACATACACACCCGTGCTGCACAGCAAAAACCCCTTCATTGTGTTTTCAATGCTGAAAAATGAAAACAAAGATTTGCCTTCTGAATGCTAACGTGAGAGGGCAAGGACGTACGAAATGATGTCTATGTACATAGGAATCAGAAATTAATTACAGATGGGGCAGCTGTCATTCTGCCAGTGGCAGCTCAACAAAGCTGAGCGGAATACCTGAACCGTGAGTTTAGAGGAGTAAACACTTAACTTATTCACTGCGCCTTCATATGGCATCTGAGCTTCTGTCAGAAAAAGACAAGCACTGTTATGTCTACAGTCAATTGAGAGGCAATTACGTGGGACTAATCTGTCATTACTGCTAAAACGAACTAAGCTCAGAGACATTGTATCAAGTCACATGCATCTGACAAAGCATGCCTGTCAGATAAGCTCGTTGCATACCAATGAGCGCAGCGCTTGTGTACTCAGGCATAGCATGAAAGAGAGAAAAGGTCAATGTTTACTGTATGTGGCATGCGAAAGGCCGATTAGCTCAAGCTGTCAATGATACGACAGATCTGCCTTCTTCAGAGTGGTTTTGGTTTACTTGTCACCAGAGCGCCATCGTTTATTAATTGTCTTTTACTGCCATCCATTTGGTGCCTTGATGATTCAATAGGCTCCTTTGTGGCCGTCAGCGTTTGGCCCCTGAGAATATGAGACTGACAAATTAAGATCGAAAGTCAGGCCAAAACAGTTTCTCACATACCACAAGCTTCATGTCATGCTAAAGTGTTTTGAAAACCCGAGATCTCCACTGACATGACTAGCTAATGTATGAAACTCCTCCTCTACAGCCCATATTCATTACACGCTTCAGAACAGCCAAAAACACTGGTCAATGGCCAAAGACACCGGTCCTGTGCTGTCTTACTCTCTGAAAACAATATCTTAATCCGGCAGAAGTCCTGAGAGGGCCGGACAGGATGTGCAATTGATTTTTTTCCATATGCATGTGTATGCATGCCCCTGGTGTAAAATAAATATACTAAAATAGTATTTGAAATGTATTAATTTCACGCTGAGTATAGTACAAATATATTTTGTAGTAGTTACATATTAATAAAAAATACCCTGCAACTTTAGTAAGCATAATTATATTGTGCTAAAGTGGAACTATTGCAGTTATACTTGAAATATCTTGCATTTAAGTACTGATATTATTCAGTAGTGACATTAAAACTTGTTTTAATGTTAAGAAAAGTGCACTGTGCACAAGCTTACTCAAATCAAGTTATATTTTTTATATTTGTAAGTTTGAGCGATATGTCAGCTATACTCATAGCTTTGAACCATGCTTAGTATGAAATGAATGTGTTTTTAATATATATCTTAGGGTGGACACTGCAGATGTTCAAGATATCAGGATATTATACAGTTTTATGTTTTAATTTCTATAGCGTGTGTGCTGACATTTGAACATTTACTGTCTCTCTCTCTCTCTCTCTCTCTCTCTCTCACACACACTTGACACTAAGGGTGCGAGAATGAAGTAGCTCTAACTACTCCCAGATGGTAGTTGGTTGATGGTGTTAGTCGGGTATTTTGCTGACATCATCCCTCAGGAGTTGAAAATATTCAGTGTGACAAGTTAAAAACACATTGTGAGCTTAAATTGCCAAGCTCATCGTGGTTTGAAGCTGGAAGGTAAAGCCAACACACTCTTTTCAGGGCTAAAGAAAATATCTAGGAAGCCACTGACTCCTAAAATTAAGCATTCAGGTGTATAATTGATTAGTAATTGGTAATAACAATAATAAATAAATAAATAAATAAAACATTCAGAGGCAATTTTCTTCTTATTTGAGGCTGCCATTGTAGCGATCCTCATCATATTTCTGCTATATATATACACATTTTTCAATACTTGCTTTAAAAAATATTGTGATCACAAAATGTAATCCAACTTATCTTTTTAAGGCCAGTCAAAGATACTATTGTAATAGATAGATAACAGATATCATACATTAGCTCATAACAGTGCATGCAAGAAATTACTACTTTATAATGGCGACTTCATGTATATAGTTTTAAATTGACTGGAAACAATAATTAATTACTGTTTCAATTATTTTAGCGACCAACTAGGCACAGTTTGTAACCTTATAGTTTTAAAAGCCAAAATAAAAATTACTTTGGATGAAAGAAAGTATTTTAAACAAAGTTTGTAGCCAAAGAGTTTTGGTGACCACTGACCTTCATTATAGGGTCACACAGAGTCGTTTCTTAAAATATTTTCTTTTATGCGCCACAGATATGAAAGATACAAGAATGTTTGCTTATTGGATCAGTGTTTGCTCTTCTTAACAACAATCTGTCCAGACTATCAGACAATAAATTCAGGCCAAACCAAACCAAGACAATATGTTAAGAGAGGCAACCCAATCTTTTCTATTGTCTATATTTTTTTAGTGAAGATTCTTTTTCCTGATAGTAATGTGTCTTAGTTTAGCAGATGTCACGCAGGTAAAGATGATGAATAGACAGCAGAGGATAATGGTGAGTGGCAGAACACCTGCAACAAAGGCAACTACAAAGAGGTCTCACTGACAGCGCTTCCTTCCCCCCCAGCCCATATCTTGACCCCTCTGGAATCCCGCACCATCTTGGAAAAAGATTTCCAGCGTTGCTCTTTATCAGATGCTGGTCCCAAGTGACTGTTAAAAACCCCAGGGTTCGCAAATCGAGTACCAGAGCAGCGAAATTTAAGGGTCAAGTGATGGAAGGTGTCCCACACCTGCGGATAAATCCACTTTCAATGGAATGGCAGAGAAGCAAATAAACATTGGCCAGAGCGTGCAAGATAAAAAGACAAGGATGTAGCCAACTGGCCAAGAGGGATCTTTAAGAAACCGTTTATTGCCGTGGATGGACAAAATAGAGACCGCTTGGATTCTAAGAAGTCAGATATAGAGGTGCTTGACAGGTTCATTTGTATCTCTGGATGTTTTATTTCACAAGAACAGACATATATAGTGTCTATAGGATGATAAAAATAACTCCAGTTCATTAGGCCACAACTTTTCCCCAGAAAACAAAAGAGCCTGGAAACGGGAGAGTGTCATGCATTGAAACATGACACGAGTATATTCAAACTTTTAAGTATCCTCCACAAACTGATATTTGTTTTAGGCATATTGGGTATCAATAACATCAAATTCAAGTGTAATGGCTCACGACAGACCCCTTTTGCCGCGTGGCTTCATTTAAATACGAAAGGCTTAATAAGGAAAGTTATCCACCTGGGACGCTCGGAATACCAACAACACCACGTGCAAAACAAACAAGCCCCCGAAGCAGATGTCACATGTAAAACTAAATATAACGTGCCTTTGGTTGGGTCACACCTGGAAAACACAGGCAATTAGCCAAAGCAGCCCATGAAAGCCGCTCCAATCCATGACATATATATTTAGCTGTGGCCGCTGTGCAAATACAGAGCGTGGTGAATGCCGATAGTGCCGTGGAGACTGTAATAACCCATGTGTTCATATGACGCCCACACGAGCTAAAATTGTCTTGAATACATTACATTTGTTAAAACACTTGGGCCTATTGCAATGCGAATGGGATTGTTATTATAAGGCATATTTCCATAAAGCAAAAAGCCTATATGTGTTTATACTGTTGTGCTCATTTGACCTGGTAGTTAGAAGGCATGTTCTAGATTTAATTACTTGGCATTAAGCTGCTAAGTGTCATTTAACACATTTGACTAATTCAAATATGTATAGTGACTGATCACCTGACTATAGGATGAGTACAGGTTAGGCGACTACGCATGCCCTAATTTGGACAGTGGGCAAATTTCATGGTGGGCAGCCTGAGGAGGTAATGGTTTTAAGGCAAATTGATTTTGAAACCACTGTCCACTGTCATTTTCCATGTCAAATGAACGCTGGTCTGGTCTTTCCTGACCAGTGATTCTGAAGTGGAGGCACTAACCATTCAGGTTATTTGGAGGCTTTATTTGGATGAATTTACATTCAGGAACCTTGCACACATCCTTTTTTGAAAATGGCAAGAAAATAAAGGATTACTGCGGAAAGGAAGCAGAGACAGAGCCAAAACCATATACTTTGTTTACCTGTTCAAAGGCTATTCAAATACAACCTTTAGTTTGTGTCTTGCAGTCCAGCAACTTTTAATTTGATTTATTTCACTTCTGATTTTATTTCAGCCTATCTGTTGATCAGATTTGAGAAAACACAACATTCACAGACAGTTCATAGTACTTAATTGATTTGCTTAGAATGACCACTTTACATTTAATATTCCTTGTGACTTATTTATCTGTTATAAATAAAAATCGAATATAAAATGTGAATATCAACTTAAAATATCTGGGGGAAAAAAGAAGCTTTGCTTGTTTAATGTTTTGGTAACACTTTATTGTTTGGTAACACCTATTAGTTGCTTATTAGCATGCATATTACTAGAATATTAGCCATTAATTAGAGCCAATTAAGCAGATATTAATGGTTTATTATACATGAACTTATTCTACATCCCTAATCCTAACCAATAACTTACTAACTATTAATAAGCAGCAAATGTAATGAGGGAAAAGAAGTTTTCCCTTCTTTTTGTTGTTTGTTAAAATCCCTGAATCGTGCAAATGAAATCTCCACCTGTGTGACAAAAGGTAATTTATTTTACTGTGCGGTTGGAATTGCCTTAATAAGAGAAACAACCACAAGAATACAATCTGTCATTCCAACACTGAGGTCACATTCAACAACATGTCTATCTCACCTGATAGCGTCAGCCAGGTGTCAGCGAAAGCTGATGGGCGATAAGGTTACACTGCAACCCAAATTACGTTTTGTTAGGGCTGTTACAATTTGTAAGTACATGATTACAATGTATCATTTCAATGTGTTTTAGATATTCCAATGAACTTTGATTAAAAATCAAAACAAAGAATTTAATTACAACTTCAATGCAATTTCTGTTTTTAATAAAAACGACAATAGATGTGTATAAATGTAAGGGATTTCAGATTACAATGTTGCTGTCATCATAACTGCTCCTCTGCAAACATGATACAGTCCGCACTTTTAGCTTAACAATTAATGTGTCATTTGTCAATTATGTCATTAATGATACCAACATCTAACTACTTTCTATTTATTTAACCTTTAACAGAAACAGCCCAACAATACAGGGAGCTTTTTCAAAGCCATTTTAACTGTACCAATAGTCACATTCCTCCATTAAAGATAGAAAGTATTTCCATTCAGAACAATAGAATCCAAACTGATTTGCATAAGTCCCTCAGGTACAACTGAGGGCCAATCAGACATTTTTGCATTAGCTTTCCTTTATTGTTTGGTTTGTTGTGGAACAGTATATAAGTAGAGTTTGCCTAATAGTTCTTTTTCATTGTTTATTTTAATACTTTTTATTATACAGTATGTAAGCAGCCCCTTTGTTTTACCAAACAGCAGTCTAAAACTTTGAACCTTTATCTCTCAAGCACTCAACACCACTTGTATCTCTCCTGTACCTGTTTTTTGAGGTTTATTCAGTTCTTGATTTCTCTTAAGTACATACTAAACAGTGTGCTTACTTTAAAATGCTATGCAAGAATTTACCAAGAACACAAATATAAATGTCGCTATATTAATATTTATAATTTCACATTAAATGCATTTCATAACACTGATGCTTTTTCTAAAGTCATTAAATCTATTGTAGACTTATTAACAATAACTAAACGATATGAACTTTTTATTTACATATTTGTGTGCGTGGTTGGCTAATTAGATCATTAATTAACTGATCATATAAATGAGTTAAAACGGAGGCTTTTAGTGTCAAAACATGGATCACCCACCCTCTTAACACTGAACACTGTTGACAGACTCATTTATATGCTTTTGAACTTCACTGAAGGCTGGAGCACTGCCTCCCTCGTGTGGTAATATTATAAAACTGACGTTTCACAACACTTTTTTTTTACACCAAAAATCTCTAATAGTCGGTTGTTAAACCTTAAACGGCCCATTAAATCTAACCCATTTAACAGCATTATGCCTTTTAGATCATATTTAAACAGGAAAACGGAAATGCAAATTAACGGTAAAACGCAACGTCCAAAAGAAAACATTTGGGCCAACAAACATGAATGAATAAACTGCAGTCTTCGTGACAATTTGCCTAATAAGGTGACATTCACGAACAATAGTTACCCTTGTCCTGAGAAAACTTAGCATTCTTATTACCCAACAGATGTGATATGCAAATATATGGTGATGCTGAATTTGTATTTCGGATTTACTATATTCTAATTAAGAAGCTTTTGTTGTTAAAATGGTTAGGGTGGGGATGGACTTTATGGCCAATCAGGTACGTCCCTTTAAGTGTAAGAACCAACCAGTAGCAGAGGAGTATTTTTACAAGGAGAATTTGTTTGACACAACAATTAGTTAATTATTTTCACGAAATAAAGGAACAAATCACTTATCAATCTTACTTTGCTTTATGCAGCAAATAAAATAACGTTGCTCAGAAAAACAAAACATGCTTATGCAACCTATTAATATGCCACGCATAGAACCTCTCAGTTCTTCCGTAGCGTAACGACAGAAAAAAAACAAAACGCCTCAATACATAGGGAGTAATGCAGGCATGAATTCAACACGTTCAATCCCAGTGACTGTGTGAAAACGTGATCATTTTGAAGCGTGCGTCCCCAAACGCCCCAACAGACGGCAGAGACTTCCAGTACTTTCGCTGCAGCGAAGTGAAAGTGCACTTGAAAGGCCCGCCCCTACATTTTTTACGAGGTGATCGATCTGTTGCTCAGCCAATCACGCCATAGAGACGACTGTATTTCCTGTGCTCTCAACGAATCAGAAATGACAAAACACTAAAAAACGCGAACTTCAACTTGTCAGCAAAACAGAGGGGGAGGGGACCAACGAATGGCAGTCATATTTTTGAAGCTGAAATAATGTGCTAGACCGTTTATTCTGTTGTTTACCTCGCAGAAGGTAATTGAGTTTAAATACTCTTTGCTTGGACATTTATACTAATGTATATATGTCAGTGGGCAGCATTTTTGGCATTTGGCATTTGCTGATGAAACGTTGCGGGCTAGCATGCTAACATAACTGTACAGACGGTTAGCGAGCTGCTGCTCAATTACATTAGGCAGGGGGGCTTCACTGCTTGCTTGCTTTTAACTTTGACAACATAAAAGCAGGTGAATAAACCGCTCCTCGAAGAATGCAAAACTGTTTGTAATGCCAGGAAAAAGAAGAGCTGTTAATAAACGTGCATTGATGGTGCGCTGTGGTGGGAAGGTCCCAGAAAGTTTGAGATTTCAGGCAACTGCAATGGCGTGAAGGGGAGACAGTCATGACAGCGGGTCGAGGAAGCCATGATCTGATCAGAGCAACTCTCTTTAAGTTACAGCCCTGCGCCGCATTAGATTTGCACTTACTAAAGAATTGCAATTATTCTGATTTACATTTGCTTTTTTTACTTATAATATTACTGGTGACGTTGGCCACTACTAATTAACAGTTGCTTTAAAAAGTTTTCGTCATTCTGCTTTGAAGTGTAAACATAGGCCTGCAATAACGCATTTGTGCAGTAAACAACGGGTTGATTGTTTATACTTAGTTATTGCGTTTGTTCAGTTTTGCGTGAATGAACTTGAATCGTCCATATATACACGAATAATTACTGTAATTTTCAACAGAGTGTGTTATTACATCTTAACGTGTTGTTGCACGATAAAAGAGTACCATTATTTCACCCTGTGCCTGTTTATTTATTTATTTATTTTTAAAACCCCTTACCGTCATTATTTTCGTCCTGTGATCCTGTTACTTTCTAAGAGCGCTGCTCAGGGGGCGTGTCAAATCGGCGCGGGTCATTGTTATGCAAATGTGACTGGAACAGTTTGCGTAAATTTTAAACAATTCTAATTCTGGCCTCTGTGTTTTTTTTCCCTTATATGAGCAGGAGATTGTATCTATACGCCCCCCCCCCCCACACACACACACTTTTCTATTTGATAACCGCAATACCAACCATAATAAGTAAGCAATATATAAGTAAAGCAATATTAGAAAAAGTAATTTCTAAAAATAATTTGTTTCTTTTAATTGTGTGTTCATTGTTAATGATAATTACCATCATCATCATCATCATTATTATCATAGAAATAATGCAATACAAGAATATAAATGCAAATTATTTATTAAAACAGGGTTTATACATATGCTTTCCACAATCATTGAACACTCAAGGAAATTTGAAGTGCTTTTTTCCAGGCCAGGAAAAAGACATCGCAATTCATTAGTCTACTCAAAAATGTGGATCCTGATATTCTCATATAACTGCATATATTTCCTTATTATGACAGAACTTGGTTTCAGGTTATTTGTATAAAATGATGCAATAATCCACAAGAGACTGAAATGTGCGGCCTCTCTTGGCTTATTGCTTTTTCATAATTAAAAGCAACAGATGTTGTGCATAGTTTCATATATTAATAATCAGAGCCTAACTTGCTGTGATAATGAAACCGCTTGCCACATTCTGCCAACATTTAGTTTAATAGCAATGCTATTGTGGCTTTGAACCATCTTTTTACTTATATATATTTAACTTTTTCTAAAATAAAAAAAAATGCTGTAATTTGGGAGTCAGACAATCTTCAGAATATGGAAAACACTGAGAATCTGTTATTACAGCAGGTCCAATGCTTTTTTGCTCCTTCCCACAGACTCTTAGCCAATAGATGTCCACCCCCAACGAGACACCAGTTGGGATATCCCATGCTGGTCCCTCACCAGGTGCTGGCCTGTCTCCGGGGCCCATCCTTGGCCCCAGCCCTGGACCCGGCCCCTCTCCTGGCTCTGTACACAGTATGATGGGCCCCAGCCCAGGGCCCCCAAGTGTCCCGCATGCTATGCAGGGCCAAGGAGCTGGAGAATATTCACAGGACATGCACCCAATGCATAAGGTAGAGGATGGCTTTAGGCATTGATAATATTAAAGTAGATCAGCTGTTGTCCAGTAAATACAAAATCACAAAAATGCTATGAGTAAATTAAAAATCACTTATTCATTTTTAAACCGTATGTTTGAAGCTGCCAGTATGCCAGCAGCATGTATGACTAATCTTCTGCATCTGTTCAGCCTATGGAGGGAATGCATGAGAAGGGGATGGGAGACGATATGCACTTTGGCCAGATGAAAGGGGTAGGAATGAGATCTCTTCACAGTGGCATGGGTCCTCCACAGAGTCCTATGGATCAACACAGTCAAGGTACAATTACATATTGGCCACAATATAATAACAAAGAACACCGCGTTATAATTTGAACTATAATTATAGCTCACCACAAGGGGCTCTTGTTCTTCCACCATTAAAGGAGGTAAGTGTACAGTGGCCTTAAAGGAAATTAAGGCAATTATCCGACAGTGTTTATTATTTATTTTTTGTGTGCTTATATTTGGGGCTGCTTTTATGTTACACCAATTATCCTCATATGGCAATACATAAGATCTTTTGTACTTTGTTTTCTTCATGCAAAGCTTTTGTCTGATCCTTACCTTTTACAGTCCAAAATGAATGTTTAAATGTTTATAATTGTTGATTGTAGCCTAAAAGTGCAGTCAGTGCAATTTCGTGGCCAAAAAAGGTCTATCATCAATAAGTATAGCAAAACATAAAGCACAGCTCACACAGAAGTCTCTTTCAAACCAAGCAGCTTTCTGTTAGTTAATGTGGTGAATGTGTGTGACCAACTTGACTATGAGTAAAATCTTTGTAATGAACTTTTTCACCTTTATGCAGAACTCCAAGCATGCAGATACCCACTGGAATTGATTTTGTAACATTTCACAGACGCTTATTTCAAGAGTTCGCGCTTCCTCATAAGCAAGAGGATATAGTTTAGCGTATTTGGAAGACACCGAACCCTTGAGGCTTGAACCCTAGAGCTAGAGCTCGGCGTCCGGCTCGGTCCTTGCATGCCCCCCCGGAGGAAGGCGCGAGAGCAGCTAAATGGCGGAGAGGGGGTGGGGGAGGGATACGCAAAAGGCGAGGTGCGGAAGGAAGGAGAACAGGCTATTTATAGTGGGTTGCAGGGGATTTGATTGCGCAGGTGTAATGAAGAGATTGATAGGGAGGTGCACTTACAGCTGTGACCACTCGTCCGTGCTCCTGCTCAAAACTAGTTTATTTGCAAAAACTTTGCTTCAAGAGTTCGCGCTTCCTTATAAGCAAGAGGATAAAGTTTAGCGTATTTGGCGTGCTGTCCGGGGGGACGAGCCGGGAGGACGACAGACACTGAACACTAGAGTCTTGAACCCTAGCTAGGGCTAGAGCTTGGCATCCGGCTCGGTCCTTGCATGCCCCCCAAAATGCCAGATAAGGACAGCAGCCGGATGCGAGCCCAACAAAGGAGCTTGGTAAGAGGATGCTGGACGGTCAGCGGGTTGTAGCAAGCACTGGAATTGGTCAAAGTAGGAAAATAGGGAGATGGTGATGTAAGATGACGAGATTAAACTTTTGTTTATCAAATGCAGAGACGATCTCTGTAGTCAAGACGATGATAATCACTGGAAATCCGGTGTCCCCAACTAAGCAAGTAGAGACAGAGACGTGGATTAGTGGGTTGGAAAAGCAAGCAAGCAAAACAATATAAACAAATGTTATGGTGGGCGGGAATCATAACATCAGCGGATAAAGAGTGGCTGTCTCTGGGGAGGCATTAGACAAAAAGGTTTTCTTTTTTAAATAGCAGGAGAATTATCACCTCTGCGGAGGCATGGGGGAGGAGGGGTGGGTAGCAATGGGATAAGGGACCTCTGCGGAGGTGGGGAGGGATGAAGGATAGCTTTGGATAAAGTACCTCAGCGGAGGCGTAAAAGGGGGAAGGTTTAAGATAAAGGACCTTTGTGAAGGTTGGAAGAAGAAAAGTCTCTGCGCAGACAGTATGGTAGAGAAAACTTCTGCGGAAGTAGGGGTGGGACGCCTCGTAGAGGCGGGACAGGGCCAGGAATTAGTTAAACCTTTCTAGTCAGTAAATAAAACAGGAACTGTTGGTCAAATAAACAAAGACTAAATGAATCATTGAACCTAAAAAATGGGAGAGAGGTTGTGAAAAATATTTTAGGTGACCATGGGAAGTGAAAGGAAATGCCGTGCTGGCATCGTGGAAGCGCGACTTGCGTGTGATTTCATGCTTTGCGAGTGGTGAGTAATGTGGATTTTTTCACTTGGATTGCTTTGGCGGATGGCGAGTAGGATGAGATCTAAGAGCGCGCAGGCATGCAGCTTCAGATAGGAAGCCACAGCTCCTGTGGGAAATCCGGCTGGCTGGCTGAAAGGCGAGCTGGATCCTTTCGCTGGGAAAGTTGTTGAGAGCTGTGTTGTTTTGGTCTCTGCTAGCCACTGCTGGTTTTTGGGTCAAGTAAGAAAGTGTTTGTAGGATGTGTCTTTGGTTGTGCAATTCCGAAGAATGCGCAAAAGGTGAGGTGTGGAAGGAAGGAGAACGGGCTATTTATAGTGGGTTGCAGGGGATTTGATTGAGCAGGTGTAATGAAGAGATTGATAGGGAGATGCAGTGCCAGCTGTGTCCACTCGTCTGCGCTCTTGCTCGAAACAAGTTTATTTGCAAAAACTTCGCCAAAAATAAAATAACCAGTACTTTTGGGAAATTTCATTACATTTTTTATTCACATTATAGGACTCAATTCATACCAGACTTAAAAAAAATGGGTTTATTCTACAAAAAGAAAAAGACAAGAAATCAACAGCTTTTGTATGACAGCAGTTAGTTACCAAGTACACTCTTGAAAGACAACTTCAATAGCAATAGCAATAACTCTTAAAGGAAAAATCTTTCCTGTTTTGGTTCTTAGGCTACATGTCCCCACATCCCTCGCCATTGAGCCAGGTGCAGGAGCATGTGGCCAGCCCTATGTCAGGAGGGGGTCCAACCCCACCACAGATGTCCCAGGTTCAGCCACCCATGATACCCATGGATCCACAGGGGATGGGACAGCAGGCCAGGGGTCAGTCTGCCTTCAGTCCAGTTCAACTACAGCAACTAAGGGCTCAGATCCTGGCATACAAGATTCTGGGTCGTGGTCAGCCTCTGCCTGACAATCTGCAGTTAGCTGTACAGGGCAAGAGGAGCCTCCCCACCATGCAGCAGCAGCCCATCAACACGGGCCCCTACAACAGACCTCCAGGTGAAAGTGCTTATGGTCATTTTCGTGGTAGTCCAATCCCTTAATTAGTTGTGGCCTAATGGATAGAGAGTTGTACGTTGCACTTTGGATGGGTGAAATGCAGAGTACAAATTCCAAGTATGGGTCACCAAACTTGGCCACAAATCACCTCCTTTTCTTTCCGCAAATTATGGTTGTCTTATATTTGTTATATTTCTTATAAATGACTTAAATTTTTACACTGTTTTAAAGCCTGAATGCGACCAGTGATATTCTGTATGAATATCATCATGTTATGTTAGTTTTAGTCTTTTGTGTAATGATTTTTTTTCTGTTTTGCTAGGTATGCCAATGCCTCATGGGGGGCCTGCAACGGGCCCATGTCCCTCTCCAGCCATGCAGACTCATACCCAGAGTTCTGGGCCAAAACCATGGCCTGATGGTGAGTGTGGGATGTATTTTTTAACAGTTGCATCTCTGCACTCCACCAGATGGCACTGTTTTTATTCACTCACCCTCATGTTGTTTCAAACCTGTGTAAGTTACTTTCTTATGTTGAAGAATTTTGAAGAACCAAACAGTTGTTTGTCCCCATTGACTTTCATAGTAGGAAAATAAATACTATAGAAGTCAATGGGGACCCCACACTCTTCCAGCATTCTTCTTTTGTGTTCAGGATATGAAAAAAAATCATACAGGTTTGGAATGACATCAAGGCGAGTATGGAACAAAAATCTTGCCTAAAGTATGTGAAATAAAAAGCTTGTTAAATTCCACAAATCGAAAAAACAACAACATTGCAATTAACAGTGCTTGCATTTAAATGCATTGTATTTTCATGGATTGCATTTTTCTGCACTGCATAAAAGCCGTAAAAGTCAACTCTCATGTGTAAATTATTATTAAATTATTACGTGTGAATTAACAATAATAAAAGACTGAAAAGACATGTGTAATAGTAAATTGGATCTGTGCGCAGGGACGTCGCTAGAAAATCGTAAAAGAAATTTCATTTTCATAGGGGGGCACACTTTATTTCTGATCTCAGAAATACACATTCAACATAACAAACATTATTTATGGGATATATATTTCCAGGTCCGTCGCCTGTTTACATGATCAAGAGTGAACTTAATATTGAGAATGAACAACGTTCGTTTTATCTAGTTAATGGATATTGTGAAGAAAATCACGTATTCAGCAGGATTTAGCTCAAAGAACCTCTCATCTCTACAATGGTGACTTATGTAGGAAG
>JAUCNO010000795.1:6936954-6966012 GCA_032353835.1 Enteromius viviparus
TTACAGAAATATTACAGCTGTAGATACTATGTACCAGTGTGTACTTCCACTGTAGTTACATACTACATACACATCTAATTACTATGAAAGTACACAGGTACTAGGGACACTTAATATAAAGTGGGACCCATTTTTTGTATGCATTGTAAAAAAAAATACTATTTCTATAAATAAATATTATTTAAATAATGGAAGTACAGTTCTTGTCATAGACCCTGGCCTTGATGTACACCACCCCCTACACTATTTTGTAATCAGTGCAGAGTGGAAATCCTGTATGATGCAAGAAACTTGAAGAATTTACTTATGGCACAACCAGCATTGACTGAACCACTATTCTTATACTCTTTTGCCCTTTTGTAATGGGTTAAGCAGCTATCAGCCCTTTGTCATGCTCTGCTAAGAAACTCTGATTTGACCACAGTTAAACTGAAGAGTAAATGTCACTGACATTAGCTGGTAATTACTTTAAGAGTCCTTACCCAAGCAACTCAAATTTTGTTGTGGTACTTTATTCATCCTTCTTCACCATGTCATCCATACAGATTGTGGGGCATTCTCTTCCCTGCTCTTTCTCCATTTGCTAATCAAAAAAAGGGTCATGGGTACAGAGGGAACACCCAATTTAAGGTTGCATTTAAGGTTGCATCTAATTGGATGATTTTGTGACCTGTCTTTAAAATTTTAGAGAAAGCAGCACTTAATAAATAAATAATGCTTGATTGTACAGTACTGTCTGCAGGGGGAAAGTTTAAATGTGTAAACCAGGATGCTAAATGAATTATCTAAACCGAAGCTTAAATGTAACTGAACTATTATGTCATCCCACATTAAAATACATTGCGCTAGTGCATGACATCAGTAATAATTATTTCAATTGTAGCATCATGGTACAGTATATACTGGAGGTCTCTGCTCTCTTTCCGTATTAACTGATGGTCCTTATGTCTGAAAAAGGACCCCGGGGCTAATTCAAGAAAATTGTGACATTTGCAAAACTCTAAACCCTCATTATAAACAATGAATGCCATTATTTGGCTGTATCTGTCATTTGCTCAACACATGCATAAAAACAGGCCTAAACTTGGGCCACTCTCGCTGGAATGTTCCTTGCTTCTGACATTTTCCTTGGAATATGGGCTTACTTTCGAAGGACCTGCAATATGTTCCAATGATGCTGAAATACCTTAAATTGTTTTTCCATACAGCTAATTATGAATACTGTAACCTAATACTGTTACCTAATTCATGCACAAACCTTACACAAAACTAGATAGTAGATACACAAATGGTGGAAACATTCTTGTTTTAACGAAAGAGACAGGAAAGTGCGGATCTATCTGCAAAGCTTTATTAATGGACATAGTAAATACACACAGGGTCGGAAGATCAGAAAACAGGTATATAGGAGGCAAAACACAAGAATAGTCCACAGCTAGAGCGAGCATCGGTCGATTGGCGTACAGTATCCAAAGCGGCGAGACAGATGCAAAAAAACAAAACAAAGCAAAGGTACACTAGAAATCTACTAGGAAAAACAACACAAACACAAGAAACAAGGAAATGCTTAACAAGAGGTAACTAAATGCTCGGCAGTTGGACTAACAAACACAAACTGCTTTTAAAGTGTAGACAAAGGGGCAGAGCTGATCAATCGCTATGAAGACAAACAAGTGGGCAGAGGCAGAACAAGGGATTTACTGAAACAGTGGGAAACACACTTCATAAGAGTCCTTAGAACACGACATGGGAACACAGAGACAATGGGAGACACATTTCAACATGGGAGTCGACAAATGACCAGACAGAGGAACACTGACTGGAATCATAACACTTGTTGATTTTTGATGTTCTCTTTCTGAGCAAGAGCAAGATAAAGATCACAGCAAATCAAAAAGAGTTTAAGAGGAAATTAGATGCTTGGGCTGTAACACATGAAGACAGAAAATAATACAAACAGTATAATGTGGTTATAAATAAATGAATGTATCACTTCACCTTATTAATATATTTATTATTAATGTACTGTATAAATGAATTATTACTAAGTGTTTAAAATAATTACTATTATAACTCAATGACTGAAATATTGTTATGGCATGTTTTAAAATAATGATATACAGACATAAAATGCAAGTGTATTGTACAGATTATTTTGTATAACAAAAGAAGACAGAGTAAGTATAAATGTGTGTGTGTTTTGCCATTTAGTGATTGACATCTTTTCAGTTTCGCATTGAATTCCTGCACAGCTAGATGGGTAGCTGTTAGCACAGTTGTTTTGGTTTGGTGTGGGTTTCTAGGTATCATGACAGCAGTCTGCTGGTAACTCTGTATATATAAGTTTCAGACAGACAGCTTTCTGAAAGCAACTGAGACATATACAGTACATAGATGTCTCATTAGCAGCTATATATAAGAAGTTTCCCTTTTTAAAACAGTCATAGCTGGAGCTACACCGTGTGTCTATAACTAGTTATTTTCATGTATCTGAAATAGACTTTATTAGTTGGTTTTTACAGGATTTTAGTTTTATCATTTATGTAATATATTTATACATACGGATGTTAGTGAGTTATGTTATATATATATATATATGTATGAAGAGTTCAGATGCAAAAGTACTTTTGACGTTTTTCTGGCATCTCTTTCTGGCTGTATTAGTTTCTGTGTACATACTAGTATTTCTCAATGGTTTGAGGCTGGATTTAGCACTTTTAAAGTGAGAGTACTTGATAACTGTATACTATGTGTAGAGAGCATTCACAGAGTCCAAACTCTTTTTTAGATTTAGCACCAGAGTATAAATGGGGCCATAAAAATAGTCTTGCCCTCAGAATAGGACGAGTAAGGGTTAAAATGTCAAAATGTATTGTCCTTCCCTTTGTCAAATGGCTTTACATGGCAGTTTTTTATTGCTGTATCTTTTCTTTAACTCAAAGATGTGCATGGACAAAAACTACCATTCAGCTCTCAGGGGGTCAAAGCACCAATTAGATGCACATTGTGGCTTTGGCATGCCATGAGCTGCTATTGTGCTCCTAACGTTTTGTTTAAAAACAAAGATGGAATGGCAGCAAGTGGACAGCGTGACATTCAAATACCTACTTCACTGTCGTCAGACTGCCCTTTGTGATGTCAGAAAGGTCAGTCCGTTGCAAATTGCTGTTTGGTGTGGTCTGGTGGTCTGGTCACTGTGTCACACATTAGACAAACCACAAGCGTTTTGTTTGAAAAACAAAGAATTTGAATTGTTGCTAGAAATGGTCCTGACTCAATTCCTCTTTTGCATTACCCACAAAATGCATGACTGACTACAGTTTTTGGCAACAAAACTCATTCAAGCTTTGTGTTTTAAAACAATCTTAAGAAATGCATGGTTGAAAGACGAAACATTAGGCTAGGTGACAGGCCTCAAACTTAAGAAGTGCCCTACATGAACAGTATGGTTCTTAACGTCAGCAGAGTTGCAAATAGTTTATTGTTTCATTGACCACTTTACAACCTCATTACTCAGCCGGAGTCTGGCTTTCCAGAATCAAAGCTGAGGCACGAAACAAAAGGGTTGCTGACATTCAATTTTACCTTCCAATAAAAGCTTTAGAGTACATGGACCTGAGTGCAGACAGATTCTCAGGACCTCCAAGCACCTCTTTAATCAACGATAACAATACAGCTGGAATTTCATATACCATTTCAACAGCAGACTGGTAAAACCACGGGGAGAGTGGGATACCATTCTATGAGTGCTTCCAATGGGAGAGATATTTTATTCAAGAAATACATGCAAACATTTCACACAATAGCTTTGTTTTTAACTTTGTAGTTCATTTTAAATCTCACAGTCTTATGTTAAAATTTGTGTGTGTTCATAAGACATCCTAAAAATGTCACCAGATGGAAACTGCTTTTTTCTAGACAGTTGACACTAAACGTGGGCTAGTATTAAGTGATATAGCGAACCCAGAAAGTGGAGGTCATGCCTAAACAGGGATGAGGAAAAACATGAGGTGTACAGATGTGAAGGTGATCAGATATCCTCGGCTTAAAACTCACCTGTAAGGCATTTGAACTGACACATGGCCTTGTAGACATCAGGAAGTCCTGAAATTGTGTGGAAGAGGAGAAACTAGGTAAGATATTTAAGATATTAGTAAATGCTTCACAAACATCTACTGTAGTAGCCAGATGTGTTAAAAAAAGGGTAAATACATTTGTGATATAGAATTAGAAATCAAAAGAGGTCAAGAGAAAAAAAAAAAAAGATTGTGTTAATACACTCAGGACTGGAAACTGAGTCAAACAGTAATGATATTCTATTTCATATCATATAAATAAATAACACAACCAAGAATTAGGGGCATAATCAGAACTTAGTTGCATTTTTTATATCATTCCAATTTGGCTGATGTAACGATGTAGAAGGCCATAACACAATGCATTGATTGAGATTGGAGAGGATTCCAGCCCACTCTTTGCTTTGTTCCTCCCTTCTGTTCCTCATCAGAGAGGGAGGAAAAACAGAACACATAATTTCAAGCACTGCAAGCTGTTATTATCTCTGTTTTAATAAAAGCCATTCAAGTATGTAAAAGTCAAGTCAAATATAAAATGTAGCAGTGAATAAATTTTAAGCATGTACTAAAATCAAAATTTTAAGACAAATCTTTAACTGTCAAATCAAATATTGACAGTTAAAGGCATGCGATAATTGTATGAAATTATACTATTATTACCTGCCAAGTAACAGGAGCCGCTAGCAGGAGTATCGAGAGTACCTCTTCTTACTATCTTCACTCCCATTTTCACACTAACTTGCTTTGAGAAAAGCATCTCCATGTGTTTTCTTTGCATATTCCTTTTCTTTTTTCCCCACCATGTGCTTTCCTGGGAAAGGGTGGAAAATGACGTCACGGCAGGGCTGGTCTGTAGTTTATTAGTCAGCGCGAAGTGCCAGGTTAGAGCTCAGACAAGGCTCTGTCCAGCCAGCTCAACTCAACTTATCCACCACAACTCTTCAGAGGGATGCCTTTCCTATAAGTTTACCAAACTGAGGCACTGACCCAAGTTTTACAACTTTATTAAAGACTCTTTGCTTACTTTTAAGCAGCCTTTAAGTTCAGTTTGTTTGAGGAGAAGTGGTGCGCGACACTTTTAGAGAAGACAGGCGCGTACTGAAACATCCAATTTTGGATTATAGTTTCTGTTTCTCGTCTTTCAGTAGAGAAAACCCGACTCGTGATGGTTATCCTGTCACTTAGGTTACTAATAGTAGGAGTTGCAGTAAGTGTGACTTCAGCTCATCTGGTAAGTTAATAATTTACTTTGTATGCTCATAAAGTGTATAGAAAGTCATGTGTAAATGAAAGCTCGCGGGAGATGTGACAGTCGCCCTCCCGCGTGGAACACGATTTGAATTCATGTACGTCTAACTACAATTTAAGTCATAAGAATATTCATACAAGTATATTAGGTTTATTCTGTCTTTTCGTAGGCTATATTATGCATAGTACATGCAGAAAATGTGATAACTAAATAGTAGAAAGAAACGTGCGCATTTTTGGAGAGTGTTCCCCGCTGTCAAACCAATAGCCAAACTGTCTGAAAAGTTGGCATGGCAGAAAACACGTGAAATATGGCAAGCTGTTTTTACATGTATCTCTTTATCGAGGTCAGAAGTATATTATCAGGTACTTGTAGTACCTTTTGATTCATTGTTTATGACTTTATTTCATGGCTACTATATTGTTACTTTTACCCCAATTCTTCAGATAATTTGTTGATCTACTATTTGATCTTTACTATTTCAGTTACTATTTGAGTATACTAATATCTGTTTGTTGCAAGTGAAATTGTTCAACTTAACAAAAACTATAAAGTAGCCATTCTGATTAGTAACTTGTTGACTAGACGAAATATTACTCACGTCAGATGAGATGGGATACTAATGTCTCTAATAAGGTAATAGTCTGATCTGGATTGTTGTAAGCAATAGAAATGTACAGGCACCTAACAATAGTAGATGTAAAATAATGACCAGCAAAAGCTGAAACACATTCCTATTAGAATATTTTATTTCTAAACTACAACGATATGCTTGTAGCGCGTTCCTCTGCCACTGGTCACTGTTGAGTAGTAGTAATAAAAATACTGTTTTAAAGACTTGCCACAGATTAAATTGAAAGTTGAATGTCAGATTCCTGTTTATACCAATAGTTATTGGTAATACTTTCTGTTATGTAAATGTCTTGGCTGCATGTTTTATCTCTTTGTTCTCTGTTTTCTTTTCTTGCAGGCTGGTGAAAGTGTAAATAAAGAAGGTAAAGAATACGGCCTTGTGGTCCTCAAACATTTCTGCTATTTGTATGCTATTTTTGTTTCTTAAACTTATTTTAAAGGTGAAAAAGTCATTTTATAAGTTATGATAATTCATTAATAATTTATATAGACAGCTACAAAGTGCAAACTAGAGTCACACTCTGGCAAGTCGTGTGGGGTTTAACTGTTATCACTTGCATCTCAATGTTTAATCATACATTTTAATCAGAAAATTAATCAGAGCTGTTTAACAGTCAGTACAGAAAAAGCCCTAAGTTTACCCCAAGAGATGATGCAAATCAATCTCTCAAGAACTTTAAACAGACTTTAACATCTTTAATAATTTCTTAATGAAGCTGCACAGGATAATACATTGAATAGTAAATTAGACTTATAATGAAGTAACTAAAGAAATGATTCTTTCTCTTTTAATCAACCGTTGTAGAATTTTAGTAGTTAATTTTACAGTATGAAATCTCTAAATTGATCCTGTAAATTTGAAAAAATAAAATAAAATCACAACCTACAGTGGTTAGTTCATTGCCTTTTTTATCCACATTCAGTGAAAAAAATTGTCAAACTGACAAATCATTTAATCTAATAGCTGTAAATGAAAAAAAAAATATTGATTAAAATGTAATGTAAAACAAAAATATGTATATTCATTTAGTCAAGGAATTCACATTTAAGCAACCTCTTTTAGATGTGTCAAACAGATGTTAGGATGGCTCAATATTAGATAACTGAACTTGAAATGTTGTATCTGATGAAACTGAATGAATTGTTTATTTGTGTTTAAGTCCTAAAACAGGCAGTCATGGGAGGCAAATACAGTAGTTTTATTTCTTTCTTAGCCAAAACTGCCATAACAAATTGCAAGAGGAAGAGTTTTTGGCTCTGGCACATATTTCGATTTGAAATGTTTTCCCCCATGCTAACCATCATTCATATGTCAAGATGCAGGCCAAGCACTCAAATAAAATTGCTTTGAAATATAAGAGGCAGTTTAATGGATATAAACGGCCATTCAGTAGACTTTGAAACCACACATGGCTAATGTTTTTGGCTATGTTTTTCATTTAAAATAGATTCGTTACAGCAATCCTTTGGACTTGAAATTCAGCATGTCTTTAAGTGGCATGAGATGTGAATGGTTTCTACTTAATTTTAATTAATTTTATTTTAATATAATTAAGACTATTTCTGCATCTGTGTCTTTTTGTTTTATCAGATTTGTTGAAGAGCCGCTTGACAGAATATGGCCTCATTACTCCCATCAGTACCGACGCAGAGGGACACTACCTCTCGCATCTTCTCTCGGCCAATCACAAGCAGCGTGTGAAGCGGGAGGTTTTGGAAGGGTCAACGCAAGCGGCAGACAGGCTGTTCTTTAACATCACTGTCTTTGGCAAGGAATTCCACCTCCGACTACATCTCAACCAAAGATTAGTGGCTCCAGGAGCCATGGTGGAATGGCATGATGAGATTGAAAGAGCTGGGAATGAGACTAAGAATGAAACCCACTCGGAACGAATACTCAGAAGGGAGTTGCTGAAAACAGACTGCACTTTTACAGGGGACATCACAGATGTGCCTGGAGCCTCCGTGGCCATTAACAACTGTGATGGGCTGGTGAGTGTCCTTTCCAAGTATATTATTTCCGAAATATACTTAACAAGCAGGGTCTGGTGCAAATGACAAAATGAGACAGAAACTTGATGTTTGTGTAGTTTATATAATGGGCTTATAACTTATTTTGGCCTATTTCCATGCTTCATAATTCCAGTGCAGTTCTAAACTTCTATGCAATTCCTCACTGGCATTGAGTGGTGAGTCATGCCTTAACCTGCAGGGAAACTGCTACTATGACCATATTTTTTTCCTGTAATATTTTCTTTATTTAAAGGAAAAATAACTCTTATGTCTCTCCAAACTACCATTGCAACAAAATTTTTGCCAATACAGATAACAATACAGTTTAAATAAGTGGATTTTTTTATACTATTAGAACTATTAGAATAAATTATCTTATATTGTATAGTTTAATTTAACTATCACAAAATCACAGTGTACAAAAATTATTATTTATAGTTTTTCAGAAAATTACATTAAGCATTATTATTAAATTATTAGTAGCTTATTTATTTATTTATTATTATTATTATTTTTTTTTACAACCAAACTGGGACTAGTGGCTGTTAGCCTCCATAAAGATAAAAAAGCTGTCCATGTAAGCCATTTATTATATTCCAAGCCCTCTAAAGGCCGTCCAATTGCTTTGTGTAAGTAATGGTCTGAATTGTACGTTATTCATTGAAAATTTTGCTTATAGCAAAAATGAAAAGTTATATATTTCTATTGTAGCAAATGCAGTGGTAAAGGGGCCACCTGCCAGTCTTCAGGGAAATTTTGTATTATACTGTGTATCTTTTGGCCTTTCTACTTTCTCACAAAAGACTAAGCAAGCTTGAGACGAGTGTCCGGAGTGAACTGTGGGTCACCCCAGAAAGCTGACAAATAGGATGAAGCTGCTCTCCCCAGGGTCTGTCCAACATCAGAGGAGAGCTTTACGCTTCAATAACAAATACAGAGGTCAAATTGGAAAATCGATTTTACATAGACTTGCAAAAACTTTGTATGGTCAAGCATGTGCAAAGGAGTGATGTCTGTCTTGATGAGGCTTTCAGTGGGAAAAAAGCATTTCTTTGGATTCAAGCAGTGGCATTTAGTACAGGGCTTTATTTATCTGAGCCTAAACTTGGATACCGCACTCTCTCTTTCTCCTTGGAATCAAGAGGAATTTACCAGCTTTTACACAAATGAGCTAAGTACATGGGGGGAAAAAAAATTAAACAACAATAAAAATGTAGTTTGTACAAAGTCAGAAAGCCATGCAAAGGATGCTATTTATTTGACAGTTTAAATGTTTATTTTATTGTTATTTTATTTTAATTATCTTCATTCATAATGTTAATTCATTATCTGCTGTGATTAATTGATTTATTGAGAATTCATCAGATTGATCCTGTGGCTCTTTTCAAACAATCCATACAAATAACCACTAATAAGGGTAATTTATGTGTGAAGTTATAAACCGATTCGGCTACAGTTCTGATGGACTTATTGTGATAGATCAGAGAGGAATTCATCAGACTAATTAACTCCTGAGTTTGTGATTCTTTTTGATTGTTTCAATAAATGAAGCCCTTAACTTAAATACATTTTCTCACTGCTAAGTCAGATTCAATTGATTCTGCTACTTCATTGAGCAAATTCTATATACCTATTTAAGTGCTGGCTAATGTGTGTTTTTTTTTACAAGAATGACTCATGGAAGTGATCACTATCCCATGTGGCCAACTCATCAATAGTCTTTTTTTTTTGATAAACTGGTCTGCAATGAATACTATATGTCTTTGCTTGCAAAAAACATGTTTTCAGATTCAGTTCTTATTAGAAACCCTAATAAGAAGAGTTGGTCTGCTGTGCTCTTCAAACCAAACTATTCCATTTAAAATGACTCCTATAGAAATTTTCTTTCATCTCTGAATGTTTCAATTGTCTTAGAATAACATCAGTGTTGATATGCGACCTTGAAATCTTGACTGTGTACAAGACCCACTGAGGCTTTGGATGTACTTTTTTCAGTCTAAACTCTGCCATTTCCTTGAGTAATAGATCAAATGTTTACATGGACAGTCTTTGATGTAAAGTGGCACTGCAAGTTATGTTTCACTAGTCTTAATTACAGCCACGGTGGATCTTGAAGTCTTCGCATGTAGCCCATGAAGCAGATATTTCCTCTTTGAGAGGTTGTGGGGGATGGAGGGATGATTTTAGCTGGGGGAGGAGTAGAAGGAGGAGGAGGTGTGGGAGGCTCACTTACATGACACAGGCATGTTTCTGGGCTGTGAACATTCCTCTGAAAGTGGAGAATGGTTCTGTTTCTGCTTAGCAACTCAACAAGGTTTCGGAAAGTCAGCACAAATACTTAGAAATATCAAAGCGTCAAACCATTGCCTGTTTCTTTTCCAATAGGGACCAAAGTAGGGTCAGCATTCAGAGTGTTCACAAGGCAACAGGAATTATCCTCTGCTAATCTACGGCTCTTTGTCACTCATAGCTTGGCCTCTATAATGCATACTGCTGTATTCTGAGGCCAGGGTGCTGAATGAGGCTTCTCTCTCATTGATGATCAGAGCTGGCTGTGTTACTGAACTCCTGGCTGAGCTTCACACGCAAGACTGGCCCAGAGCCAGAACTTCTTCCCCGACGTACCTTTTTCAGGAGTATAATGACATTAATGGTCAGAAGAGTCTGTGTTCTTCTGCCCATTCTGCCACTAACAATCTTACATGTTCACAGTCTTTCTCAGATCAATTTCACAGCTGTGATGGCTTTGAACTTTTTTTCCACAATGCCTTGAATTCCTTCTTGGGTTCTAGTGTCAGTTCTGTGAGCGGCATATTTCTTACGCACTAAGAAGCCATAATGGTGATTTATATTGCTCTACTAAGCAGCAACTAACAAATGTAAGAGTTTCTGACACCAACAATTTGAAGTAAACTATTCTTTTTGTTCTGATTCATTAGTTTTAATAGGTGAATAACCAGAAGAATAGAAAAGTCCAGTAAACTTTTTGAGATGCAATAAGTGGGTTTATAATTACTACAATAGATTCAAACAATATGATAAGAAACACTAATCTGGAATTTAAAATAAATGTAAGCCGATCAGTTGTATAAATATATACATTTAGAAAGAAATCAATACGTTTATTCAGCAATGATGCTGAATATGAATTAAATTGACCCTGACACTGAAGACTGGAGTAATGGCCGCTGAAAATTAAATTTCACCTTCAAAGGGAATACATAGCAATTCAAAAAAATAGTAAAATAAAAAACAGTTATTTTAAATTGTAAATATATTTCATAATATAAATGTCTCTACTATATTTGATCAATTAAAGACATAAGAGACTTCTATTAAAACTTAAAAAAAGAATCGAAGAAGAGCAGATGTTCATTCAGTTAAGAATTTGTCAAACTAATTCAAACAGGTGTTTGTATGTTTTTGAACTATTCTTTAAGTATAAGATTTGTTCATAAGAGTCATGTTTGTGAATTAAATTATGCTGTATGTTTATTTTTATATGCCGCCTGTGAGACACATTTTCTCACTTGTCGTTATAGTCTAGTCTAGTCATATGCTGATTCATTAACCGCTCTAATAGATTCAGTGAGTTCTTTCAGTGAATGATTCAACAGATTCATTTAAAGTGAGTCTCAAGCTATTTACAAGTTTATTGGTGAACTGGACTGCACTGTTTGCACTGTATATTTGTATACAATTTGTGTGTATCCCAAGTGTAGTGTCGTCTTACCATTATTTTGTGGTAAATTCAGTTGTGGTGGACTATAATATTATAGTTAATATTATAGGATGAACAGTGGAGCTGCAGTTCAGAGAGGAAAACTGTGCTGTCATATTAATTTTTTTATCTAGTTAAGTCTCGGTGGCTGCACAACCTATATCAAACAGAAGTGTTAGTGACTAAATCGTTTTTGAGACCTGAACTGTCACAAGTGGGTGTACTCTGTTTTAAGAGTAAACACATTTCTGCTCTCTGAGATCTCTGGCATACCAGTGTGTGTCCAACCCTTTACTCAGTGGATTAGTCAATGCGCCTTGTTTTTAACGCTCCAGACTCTCATCATATGTAACTGCCAGTGTCAAGAAACAAACTGGAAAGTAACGGAATGTTTCATCCAAAGCAACATGCCTTTTTAACCTTTTAACAAAATGTTCTGTACTCACATGGCTGCAGCAAAAGTGGGTCAAGATTGGTGGAAGATTGTGTAGATGCACTTGAAAAAATATAAAACTTATTATAAAAGTGTAATATAGTACTTGACTCATGAGGTCAGGCAAGCTTTGTTTGGCAAAGAGACCAACATTTACACCATTCACAGATAACCTTCTAATCTGGACAACTGTGAAACAGTCAGCCAGTTGAACTTGACAGTTGGATCATTCAACTAAAAAGAGTTTCATTCGTGTAATTACAATTCATGTCCCTACCTTTTCATAAAACGTCTTGAGAACTGGGTGTCAAGGTTTTAAGTGAATAATAACTTCATGTTATTTCATAAATATGGACCCTTTGATAGTACTTTTATCCGGCGTTTATGACCTTTTTGAAACTTGAAAACTTTAACCCCTGTTCTTTGAAATAGCATTGAAAAGGGCATTTTTACTTTTCTGCTAAACAAAAGAAAGAATGTTATACAGACTTGAAATGCTATGAGACTGAATAAATTATGTCTAGATTTTCTTTGTTGGGTGAATCTCTTCAAGTTCTAGTTATATCAAAAGTGTTCTGGATAAAAGAGAGTAAAGCATGATTTCTGAACCAACAGAGTTATCAGAAGTAGTTGCTTTTTTTTTGGAAGGAGTAGCATCGAGTTTCCCTCCTTATGTTCAAACTTTGCGAACTCAGGTGAGCCTTTATTCAGTCCAGCACCAGTTTAAACTCAGAAACCATCCATCTGGGAACACAAACATTCTTCACCAAATATTGGCTGAACTCAGTGACTTCAACTTCAGCATCTCAGCTTGAAATCAGGTAACATTTAGATCATAACAGGCTGTCCTGATTTTAACTGTTACCTCAGTTCTGCTTGTGTTTTTATAGGTAAAGGATTTTTGCTATGCTAAAACTAAATTCCCCCTTCTATGAACCTCTGTGTTTCTGCATGCACTTAAAATGCACCCAAAATGTGCAAATTTGCTGGCAGCAGTCCCAAAATATTTCATAACATTCTGTTTTTACTGGCAAGACTTCCATTACGTGAAGAATTATCTAAAGTGACAAAGAGAGGTTGGAGGAAACAGATGCTTTGATTTTTTGGAATAGACTCAAATCCCCACTTTGCATTGAACTCTTATTCTCTATTAGAAATAAAGGCCTTTAGTCCATCCCCAGTACTGTATGATTTGTTAAGTATTTGCAAAAAACAGCTGTATATGCTTCAGTTATATGGAAGAGAGGGTATGTTGGGGTTTTAGCATAACCAGAAAAAAAAGGTTGCCTTTGATTGAGAAAGACACCGAGCCAGTTCCTTCCCCCTGAGAAGTGCACCCGTACACAAGAGTTGTATTCACTAATAGTTATTGATGTACTTTGTTGATTCAGCCGAGGACCTGCCTGTTGCAAAGGCCTGACCCTTGAGCTGTTTTGGTATATGGTTTGAGGTTGAGAAGGGGAGGTGTTGGAGGATATGCAGAGGCAACTTATTTCTTTAGGACTGCTTCAGGAGAAACCAGAGACCAGCAACTTCGGCCGTGTGTTTGGCTGCTTTTATTGATATATTAATGTATTTATACATTTTTAATTATGACCAGTTTAAAGCCACATTTTCTGTTGTCATTGCTCTGTACACTGGGGCCTGTTCACCAGCAGCTTGAGTTTTATTTAGAGTTAGCCAAGCAGGTCTTGCCACCACTCAAAGTAATGGGTAAATGTTTGCTTTGGGTGCTTTTTCAGAGAAGCACAAAACCAAATGAATGATTCTGATTTGATTCTCATGTTGACTTTTCAAATTGGATTTAAAACGACGTCACATACTATTCCTCTTTCTTTTTTCAGAGTTCCTTTGGGCTTGCCAAATAAAAAAGTTTTGGAAAATTGTGCAAACGTACTGGTGCTTAAACAGTGTAAAGTATTTGACAAGTTATTTGATAAGTTATTTTAAATTTATTCGCCGTAAGAACAGAGTGTTGTGGAATTGAAAGTAAAGGGAATTTTTAAATTCATTTTCACATTTTATTATGATTAGACTGTGGCTTTGGTGGTAAAATTGTACTAAATTGAGACCTTTTACCTAGTGCATATGCTGGGTATTCAAATACAGTGGGGCAAAAAAGTATTTAGTCAGCCACCAATTGTGCATGTTTTCCCTGTCAAAAAGATGAGAGAGGCCTGTAATTTTCATCATATGTATACCTCAACTATGGTATAAATTCCAGGATATTACATTGTAGGATTTTTAATGAATTGGTAAATTCCTCTGTAAAGTAAGTATTTGGTCACCTACAAACAAGCAAGATTTCTGGATCTCACAGACCTGTAACTTTATCTTTAAAGGCTCCTCTGTTCTCCTCTTGTTACCTGTATTATTGACATCTGTTTAAACTCGTTATCAGTATAAAAGTCACCTGTCCACAACCTCAAACAGTCACACTCCAAACTCCACTATGGCCTAGACCAAAGAGCTGTCAAAGAACCCCAAAAACAGAATTGTAGACCTGCACCAGGCTGGGAAGACTGAATCTGCCATAAGTAAGCAGCTTGGTGTGAAGAAATCAACTGTAGGAGCAAATATTAGAAAATGGAAGACAAACAAGATCATTGATAATCTCCCTCGATCTGGGGCTTTACGCAAGATCTCACCCCGTGGGGTCAAAATGATCACAAAAACTGTGAGCAAAAATCACATAACCACATGGGATGTGGCAGTGAATGACCGGCAGAGAGCTGGGACCAAAGTAACAAAGGCTACCATCAGTAACACACTACATCACCAGGCACTCAGATCCTGCAGTGCCAGATGTGTCCGCCTGCTTAAGCCAGTACATGTCCAGGCCTGTCTGAAGTTTGCTAGAGAGCATTTGATTAAACCAAAATTGAACTTTTTGGTAAAAACGCAACTTGTCATGTCTAGAGGAGAAAGAATGCTGAGTTGCATCCAAAGAACACCATACCTACTGTGAGGCATGGGGTGAAAACATCATGCTTTGGGGCGGTTTTTCTGCAAAGGGACCAGGACGACTGATCCATGTAAACAGAAAAATGAATTGGGCCATGTATTGTGAAATTTTGAGTGAAAACCTCCTTCCATCACCAAGGACATTGAAGATGAAAAGTGGCTGGCTCTTTCAGCATGACAATGATCCTAAACACAGCATCCAGGCAACGAAGAAGTGGCTTCGTAAGAAGCATTTCAAGGTCCTGAAGATTTCAACCCCCATAGAAAATCTTTGGAGGGAACTGAAAGTTTGTGTTGCCCAGCAACAGCCCCAAAACATTACTGGTCTAGAGGAGATCTACATGGAGAAGTGGGCCAAAATGCCAGCAACAGTGTGTGAAAACGTTGTAAAGACTTACAGAAAACCTTTGACCCTTTGTCATTGCCAACAAAGGGTATATAACAAAGTATTAAGATGAAATTTTATTATTTATTTTCCACCATAATTTGCAAATACATTCTTTATAAATCCTACAATGTGATTTTCTGGATTTTCTCATTTTTTGTCTCTCATAGTTGAGGTATACCTATAATGAAAATTACAAGCCTTTTGCGTCTTTTTAAGTGGGAGAACTTGCACAATTGGTGGCTGAATAATTTTTTTTTGCCCCACTGTATGAACACTATGTGTATTTATATACTGTATATACATAATAAATATGCACAGTACACACATACATATTATGTGCACAAAAACTTTTATTTTGGATGTGATTATTTGCAATTAATCGTTTGATAGCACTAAGAATGTGCGATATGTCTTGAGCTAAATGCTATTTTATTAGGCTAAATACAGCCTGCACATCATTAAAGAAATTGAAGAACAGTAAGCTGCCATGATGTTTCCGTTTTTTTTCCTGCCCTCCCTTTATAGATGGAGTACCTGTAAAAGTAGATATTTAAATGGTTTTTGGAACTTTTTTTTTTGCTTACTGGAATATGTTAGACACTTTTTTTTGTAAAGCTGCTTTACAATAGGTTTTGTGAATGAGAAACAAATAATCAGAATGAACAAATAAATAATAGAAAGATCTATTATTCATTAAAATAAATAAGTTCTTTAGTATCATTATAATGACTAGTATGCTTAATTTTTTTTAGTTAACAAAATGTATGGTGTAAATGTAATTATTATTATATTATAAGTAATGAAATATTTCTGCTCCACTGTGTATTTTGAATTTTTCCTTAAAATACAGAGATTCCTCTTTTCCTCTCCAGTTTAGATGACTAAGAAAGTTTTTCTTTTCTTTTTTTTCTCCCAGTGAAAGAAATTAACTGGTGTAACTTTTTAAAAGTTCCTTTTAAAGGAGGGATGAAAATGGCAGGTAATGATGACGAAGGTTTACACACATTTCTAAACCAAACACACCTTTAAACAACATGGCGGGTGAAAGGTAGCAGTGTGTCGGCTGAATCCACGCTTTTTTAAAAGTGGCAGTACCTTTTTTTAAATAAAGCATGTTCAGACCGACTCCTTAAGAAGTTTAGACTGGAGTGCCGTCTTAGAAAACTGGACCCCTTCAGCTGAATCCCATATGTTTGTCTTGGCCCATAGCTGGTGTCTGCTTGGCAGGCGCTGATGCTGGGGATATTAAACTGATGGAACACAGGACTCTTGATCCCTTTAGAAGGCTGCACTTTAGGTAAAGGCAAGAGGCTCTGTCCATCCACCTGCGATTGTCCACTCCACATAGCCAGCTGCTCGTTGGTTGGTGTTGCTAATGAAGCAGTAATAGTGTTTACCACCCTGTCCTCCATGTCACCTCAGAAATGTGTTTAATGTTTTTAATGGTGGCTGAGTGTAAAAGTGGGTTATTGGAAATACCAGTAGTTCATTGAAAATGACAAGCTGCTGTATTTTCTGATCACAGTGTCCAGCCACAGCTTTATTATGGAGGGCTGCTCATTTTCTGTGCAGTCCAGTGAAATTGATTCTTGGAAGAACATATTGATGTTAATGAAAGTGGTTTTTGTTTCTATTTCTACATTTTATAAATTGCTTTCCTTAGATACAAAGAGCCTAAGAAAAAAAAAAAGTCATTTATAACACATTAAATACATTTATAAGGATATAGTTAAGTCACGATTATTTTAGTTCTAGAACTTTACATTCTTAGTCTTAGTCTGCTGGACCCCAACTTCCTTATTGTAACCTAATTCGAGTGGACATTACAACACCATACTTTTAAAAAGCCTTGAAAGTTTTGTCCTTTTTAAAAATTTTCTCCACCTTTGATGTTCTTAGTGTAACGATTGAGTAGAGTAGGCGTTCGGGTTCATATGCAAATCTGATTTATTTAGCACAGAGTCAAGGCAAACAGGGTCGAGCACCGGCAAACGGAATAAGAGAAGGCATAGACAGTTGCAGAAACGTAAACAAAGCAATGGTCAAATACCGGGTGGAAACAAGGTGGGCAGTGACTGTTAATGGCAAACAGAGAAAAACACAAAAGAAGTCCTAGCGCTGGAGTGCCATAAACAGTCTTTAGCTGGCAGCTCCAGGTGGACGTGACACTTAGGCGGAATCACACTCTTTATTTTTTTCATCTTCCTCTTTTCCCAAAGTCTTTTCAAAACTATTAATTGAATACTTGGTATATTTAATGCCTCAGATGGTAAATCTATAGAAAATAATAGCTGAAGAGCTCCTGATCTCTCACAGTGTTATCTGCCACTGACAGACATATTATGCAGTATTTCTGTCTTTTGTCATTTTTATAATAACATTTCACATACATTGATCATTACAAATTTGGAAACACCCTAGGCAAAGTGCACAATCTCAGCATTAAATTTGTATTGTTGTCTCTATGCAACTCGTGATCATTAAGGAACAGCATTAATTCTTTTTTTTATAATAATAAGAGACGTGTATACATGTCAGACAGTCTCTTGATGACAGGCTTAGACAGCTGTAGTGCCTGATTATGAGATTCCATTGATCTAGATTTCTGTATTGATTCATTATTTTGATGTGACCTTTAGCTTTACTGCTTGACTGTTGGTTAAGGTTAGTGTACAACATACCAATTAGAATGTAGTAAAGAGTATATGCTTGTATTGAAAAGCACAATGCTCTGTTACCAGTGTTAGCACTGTCATCTGGGAATTATTCCTGCAATAAATGGGCATTAATTCACTTCTTATTCAAGTGATTAAAGTGCAAAGATACTCCCTCTCAAACAGACAAACAGCTTGGCTCAGGTGGTTGGTGCAGTGACCTGTGTGTCTGCAGGGAAGAATCATAGGGTTGGAACATGTATGTTTGGAGCATACTGATTCTGTCAGCAGTGCACACCATATTTACATGCCTTGGGCAGTTTGAAAAAGACTGAATATGAGATTTTATAACAATACATAATGAACTAGTGTTATTGTGGTGGAGCGATTCTCATTCTGCATTTGTGCAGTTTAAGGAATCTATTTATACACTAGTTGCATTTAAAAAAAATCCTATAAGTAAGAACATTACTGAAGCACTTTAAGTAAAAACTGATTACTGAAGCACTGATTAAGAAGTTAATCAGAAATGGATAAAGGCAGGAGGCACGCAGAAAGGTAAATGGTGTGTTCTTGAGTGCACAGGATGGTGCTGAGAAGGGGTGGCCAGGTTATGACTAGGGGAGAGTTGACTGAGAGAGAGAGAGAGAGAGAGAGAGAGAGAGCACTAGTCTTTCAGCACATTCCAAAGCATGGCCTCTGAGAGGCTGTTCTGTGTCCAGGAGGCCGACTCTGGGGCTGGAGGTAAAACTGAGAAGCTGTTTCAAAAGAGCAAGGAGGTCGGCCCATGCATACACACTTGAAGTACTGTACATTTGAACACTCGCTTGCACAGAGACAAATACAGAGTTGAGCATATGTACGATAGCATATTGCAGGTCAAGATGGTCTGGTGTCAGTACGATTTGTAGTGACTCACACGCGGATTCTGAATAATTTTAATAAAAAATGTTTTGTATAAGTATGTAACCCTTGTTACCTCAAGGAGGGAATGGATACGTTATGTCATTGATTAACATCATGGGATCCCGTAGATCACTGACGAGCTACGCAATATCGTCTTCAAAATCGAAAATTTCAGATTTTTAACGTGATGTAGGGCTGGGCGTAGGGTTGGGCATCGTAAAAAAAATAACTATGCCATTGGAATCGTTTATAAAATTTGTTTTTGATTCCGATCATCGATTCCAAACACGCAAGTTTTGGTTTCCATTGTGGCCACCGTATTTCCGGAAGTGCTTGCCGCACACTTGTTCAGTTGCAGCTATGGAGCACAGTAAGCGGTGCTCAAAAGTGTGGCTTTATTTCACACTAAAAAAGCCTGGGTCGGCACAGTGCAACATATGTTACAAAATTATATCTTGCACGGGAGGATGCACTACGAATATGACAAAACACCTACGCCTGCATGATGTACAAATTAAGAAGTGTAGTGTGTTTGACGTGACACTGTCTCGTCCTCCGCTAACCAACATTAGTAACGTTACCTTGTCACAGCAATCAGGTAAGTGATTGTAGTTTAACAATAAAGCGCTTGACCAAATTGGGTGAACAACAACGTTACTCCAGCCCACAAAGAATCGGAATTGAGAATCTAAAAGAACCGAAATCGAAAGGTAGAATCGGAATCGGAATCAGAATCGTTCAAATCAAAACGATGCCCAACCCTAGCTGGGCGGTACACCTTTTCATACCAAATACTGGTGTTTTTTTTTTTTATGATATTAATTTTTCATATACCCCAATACTGGTGAGTGTATGCATACAAAGCGGTGGAATGTCTCGCCGACAAGCTGTATGCGTCCGCATTAGAACAGTGGAAGCACGGCCTGTGTGTGTGTTGAGCGGTTAACAGCATGGATGAAGAAAATAGGTGCGTTCGAGATGCACTACACTAGCCTGCCACTGGCTGGCGAGAGCTACCCCTTGCGTTCAGGGGAGGATAGGTTTCCGTAGTGTGCTGAATTAACGTCATTATGAATAGGCTATCAGATATTCAATATAAAAATGTATTACCTACAGGAACTTTTTAAAGAAAAAACACGCAGCACACATCCTGCCTGTCGTCACATACTCTGACCAATGAGAATAAAGTGTGTCGTCATCAAGGCTTTCGCAGCTGATTTTGAGCACCTGCATCGCCTGTCCTCAGTGACTGCTCTCGTTTTGCTCTCACGGTACTTTGATGGAACATGTGATCAAAAGGCGGCTGCTGCGCCGATCAAAGTTGGACAAATGATCTTACCAGAATGCATTTTGTAAGACGGCAGTCGTGGAAATACTTCAGCTTGAAAAAAAAATCTGACGTTGATCAAACAACCATCATACGTAAATGTTGTCATCTAGTAATGAATGGAAAAAAAAAAATACCGTCAAATACCGTGACACCGATATAATTTTGTAAAATACTGTGATATAAATTTTTGGTCATACCGCCCAGCTCTATGTTCACTTTTACATAAAATGCATGAAACTTGGTACAACTGTATAGTTTGCGGCCCTTAACATTTTCAGAAATGGAGCCATCATGGCACCACCTCGTGGTTGCCATGGCGACCATTTTACTTTCCACCATAACCAAATTATGTATTTTGTGTTGTATCTCCTGGACCAAACATAATAACAAGGATTACAGATAACAGTTTACAGGGCAAGGATTACAGTGATACCATATAGAACAACATTAACTGTTTCGGTGAAGATTTAATGGTGAAATCAGCAATGCAAAAATGAAAAGTTAAATGGTCACCACAGCAACCACAAGGTGTTTTTGCAAAGGCTCCATTTCTGAAAATGTTCAGGACCCTAAAGTGTACAATTGTACCAATTACAAATTATATATATCATAAATATGTAAAAAATTATCGTGAGGCTGTGTTGGACCGTAACAATGTAAAAGTCACTTTTGATCAAATGAACAAATCCTTGCTTAATAACTAATTTTTAAAATCATACTTAAAACTTTAATTTATAGTGTTCTAACATGTCTGCTATGATTGCGTTTTCTAATACAATTTGTGTTCATGTTAAAATAACAGTTGGTACAGTAGATGTCATTGTTATTCATTGTTACTCATGTGTGCTTGCTCACCTTGATAAATGGATGTGTTTTGTTCTTCATCACATTATGTACATATCACGAGCGCAGCGCTGGCGGTTTAGCAGCACACAGTGATTCACGTGTGAAAACGCTGCCAGCCGAGGCGGATTGTAACACTGCAGCAGAATCCCATGTTCCCTTGTCACCTTTTTTCCTTTAAAGCTGAAGCCACAATTCGTGCACACCTTCACAAATTGACAGGTTTTGGCTGCATATCACTGGAACACTATTTGTCCGTTACTGACACAAAGTGCTCTTTTGCTTGTCACCAGGGAGCTCATTGACTGGGCAGCCGTGAAACCTGTCAGCTTAGCCAGAAAAAAAGGTCAAATTCAGCTTTTTCTAGGGTCAGGCTAATTTGTGTGTTATTCCCACCATTCGGCTGTAAGCCTTCTGTAGGCAGATTGTCGTCAGCACAGATTCCCACAGAGAGATTTCCTTAGGGTCGCATTGTAATCGTCACAAACTGTAAGGATGGCGAGGGAAACGCTGCAGCGTTATTGTGAGCATTGAACGCCTGTGCTTCTCACTTAGCCTACACAACACTACGAAGGTTTGGCATGCTACTGGCCATTTAGCATAACAATATTTTAGGGTTTGAGGGAAAGGTTTGGAGACAATGTAATGCGGGTGTAGCTCAAACATCCTTTTATCAGGAGATGCAGATGGGGTTGTGGGAAGTCTGGATGAACTGTAATTTTATTTGAACGTCATTTTTAAAGCAAATGTTAGACCTGAAGGCATTAGAATGTCATAAACATTTTCTTCGAAAAAATGTAAAAAAATTCTTCATTTTAATCAAGGACACATGACACTACAGATTTTTTCTTTAATAAATGCTGTTTTTGAATTGATTTTACTTTACTTACTTTTTTTTTTTTTAAGCTTTCAATTCACCAAAGAATCCTGAAAACCCATGGTTTCCACCAAAATGTTAAACTGAAACATTCAAATATCTTCAACTTTGCTGACAAATCTGAAAAAAGTCTAAAACACAAATTAGAATATGATTTCCAAAAGGATAACATGAATAAATTTCATTTTCAATATACTAGGGTTGGGTCAATAGACGATACCATCGTCCATCGCCAATGGCCGATAGACATCACGATGCTGAGCTGGCATCGCAATCCTCTCATCCCGCAGAAGCAGCAGCAATCAGGTCCCAAAAAACAGACTTAATCTATGGCGGCAAATCTATGCCATTTAATAAGCGAGCATCAGCACCACTGATGCTGGCAAGCGTGGTAAATCATTTCCGCAAAAAGAAAACGGATGTGCATGCGCAGAAACGGGACCCGCAAGCTCATTTCAAACCCTCGCGTGCACTAGATAGCCTATGTCATCCGCGCGCAATTCAAGCACTCACGCACGATCATTCCTGCGCTCAATCCTCTCACCTGCTCGCGCGAACACTGTTTTCTCAGTTGTGGGGCAGGACTTGTGCTGTGTCCAAAATCGCTTGCTTCCCTACTATATAGTACGCGAAAAACAGCATGCGAGGCGAGTAGTATGTCCGAATTCATAGCATTCGAAATTCAGTAGGCGAGAAGTACCCGGATGACCTACTACTTCCGGCCGAATTCTGTAGTAAGCATACCATGGACACTTTCCTATCCCATAAGGCTCCGGGAGAGGAGGCGTCATATTTAAAAAATGACGGAACGTGGAGATGCGGCTAATTTTAAGTGTAAGCACCTCAGGAAAAAAAATGTTGTTTGTTGTGATTAAATCACACTTGTTTAACACAATCTAAATAAACGGATGACTTTAAAGTTTAAATTTTCGCGCTGTTGTGACGACGCATGACACGTGACAACATCAATATGGTGGATGCAGTATGTCCGAATTCCATTCATACAACTCACATTCATACTATATAGAACGTACTGTTTTAACGGTCGAGTAGTATGTTCAATTATAACTGTAGTACCAACTTAAGCAGTATGCGATTTCAGACGCAGCATTGGTGTTTTAGTTATATCTAAAGCCCCCCCAAACAGCCGCCTACGACAACGATATCATCGTCCATCGTCGCGATGTTTCACATTAGACATCGTACAATGCCAAATTGGTCAGCATCGCCCAACCATACAATATACTAATATAGGAAACCACTTTATTGTAAAAAAAAGTCAAATTTAAAATAATGTTTTTGCTTTATTTTTTAATTTAAAAAATGCATAAAATGATCAGTGTCAAATATATTCTTGTTGTTTTTCCCCACCTAATTTAAGATTTAGATTTAAGAACTGAGTTAAAGCAATAATAACAGATTATAGCCTATAGTCTAAGCTTTTGTTTTTCTCTTTCTCACCAATCTTTCTTTAATAGCAGATTTTAAAGGAATACTCTCATGATAGAGTGTTTTTTTTTGTTTTGTTTTCAGTTTTTCTCCCGGAGGTGAGAAATCTGCAAAATGTGTGATGTACTGTTAGTCCTTCTTGGTACTACGTTAGTAAATAATTAGTAAATAATCTAAAGTATGTGCTGCCATTTTAGCCACTCTAGCATGCTAGGTTAAACGAGGAAAACAAACATATGCTGGATCTAGATTTTTAGGTGGCCCGTTTTTTTATATATATATATATATTTACCTTATACCTTAAATGTCACGGCTGAGGTTGTCTGTTGTAATGCCAAGTAAACGGTGCTGTGTCGGGGCACAATCTTTGACACGTAAAAAGCTTTTGGAAAAGGGCATCACGGGTGACGCGACCAGTGACAGGAGCAACAGAAAAACAGCAGAGAGGATGCTGTGCACCTGCAAGCTGAGTGTTATGGTGTGTGCAAAGTACTTTGGGTTGAGTTTTCATCTACTAACCAGTGGGAGTGAGCTGTAAGACACCTTGATTAGTGTTATAAATGAACCAAAAGGACTCCACAGCATCATCAAATGGTTTTAAACTATGCTGAACCCCTGTCTAATGAGCAAACGTGGTTGTAATAAAACACTCGTTATGACGTGAGCTAAATTCATAATAGATTGAGATGTCTCTCAAACAGTTGCTGCGAAGAGGAGAAAAATCCACGAGAGGACCTGCTAAACGTCACTTTAAAAGCTGTGCTGCAATTACACGAGTTTTCCTTCAGGACACGGAAAGAGAAGATTTCACTGCACGTCAATTAAAGGAGGAAGAGCTGTCAGACGAGAGGCGGGTAATTACGTTGTGATGTGGATTCAGCAAGTTCTGGCCTCTATTAAACCTAATATCAGATAACGCGATGATAAACGAGCGCTGATTTGATTTAGTCGCAATGCGTTCCGGCAGAAATGCTAAATTTGATTCCGCCAAAGAAATATTGTAAAGCCGTGCCTTTTAGTCATATAAGACTGTACTTCATAAACACAATGCATTTGATAAGCGTAATTGGAAACTGTGTGCTTGGGTGCATGGATAGACTGCATTTGCATGCTGATATGCTTAATGCTTTTTTTCAAGGCTTCTAGCTTCTATTAATTCCTATTTTTGTCAAAAGAGATTGGTGATGTCGAAATCGTTTCTATGTTTCTTAAACGATCGAAACAAAAGCACGCTGTAGAGAATGCTGTATCCCACAATGCATCGCCAAAATGCATTTCCAGTGTTATAAACAAACAGACAATGATTTCAGCAGCAAAAGTTCTTGTTCTTGTCTTACACTGCAAAAATTTTGTAAAAAGGTTTCGTTTTAGTATTGGGAAGATTACTTTGGAAATGTAATAAGACAGAGATTATATTATTTAATAAGGTGTTTCAATTAGTTTATTAATGGGCTACGTTTCTGAATTTCTAATAAATGTTTTAATGAAGGGTTAACCAGCTCTCGACACTGATTACTGTCAGACTTCTCAAAAACCTTCATCACTTGAATTAAGATTAAGCCACTATAAAAAAATATTTTTTTCCCCCTTTGAAATTGTTCTCAGGTTAAACACAGAGTTAAAATAGATATGATACTGATAATCTTTGCATAGCTATGATGACAGGAAACACAATGCATTGAAAAAAAAACCAAAAAATATTTACATGCACAACAAGCATATACATCAATCCAAATATAAAAATGTAATTGTTAGTGAATATTTATTTGCTAATCTCCTGAAACATTGATGTCATATATTTTAGGAATTATGGAATTTGCAGAAGTAATCAATCAAATCTGATTTTACTGTCTTTAATATTGATTTTATTGCTTTGTAACACAGACTTAAGTTTAGTTACTGTTTAGAGAGGACATTTGGCAGATTATTGTGTCTGTGAAAAATGGAGAAAAAAAAATATAGGCCTATATAAAATAAAAAAGTGGTATAATATATGTAAAGTGATATTTAAAAAATTGCTAACATATACAAATTTTACATTTGATATGAGACATTTAGTTTCCAAAACATGTTTTGGCTATTAGAACATAAATCCAAAGAAGTTGTCAAAATTTAAGGTTGAAAAAAAAAAGATTTTGTTTTGATTACAAAATGTTTCCACTGGAAATTGGTTTCTCATTTATTTCCAATGCTGGAACTTTTCAAATAGTATCCCTGATTTCTTTCTTTTGATTAGGTGTGTGTGTTTGTTTTGCATGGCATGTGCAAAAACCTTTACCAAGTACCATTCTGATAAAGCAAATAATTAACAACAACAACAAAAACAAACTGCCAAATTATTCAGTCAAAAAAAACTTCAGCAATCAGCAGCACCAGTCTTGTTGTATAAAAAGTCTATCAATATTAAATAAGTTAATGCTTAATAAGTTAAAATATGTGCCAATTGAGCAAAAACATTTACTTTTAACTATAAAATAAGAAATATAATTTATATCTTAAGCCATTCAGCTCTTTAAATAAATGTATCTGATTTAAGAAGTAATTTTTTTTACTGGTAAACAAGACAAAAAGAAAATGCAGATAAGAGATTTGCAAACTAAATTGGATAAGAAAGCATATTTATCAAATGATCTACATGTGCATCATAATGAGGCCATTAGACAACGTGGCCTTTTAAATACAGTAGTTGTTAGTATTCAATGTACATCATGTAGTACGCAGTATGCATATGTTGTAGCATGTAGTGACCAGAATATTATTTATGAAATATGAATTTAATATAAAACCCTGAGAGCCAAATGTCTTTGCTTTTTCTGAGCTGATCTTCTCATGCAAACGGAAACACATTTACATAACCACTAGTAAAATCAGTTCTTTAGGTGAATTTCACTTGCAAACAAAGACCACTTTGATTCTCGTCGTCCCCTATGGAATGACAATAAGAGCCACATTTTACTGTGTTTACATAAATCATCTCTGCAACATGTTTTTCCCCCCCTTTCATCATGACACTTGTTTCATTGTAGTTAAATCCCCAAGAGTTTCACATCATATTTACGCTGCATCGGGTCTCTTATGACGATATCTGCAAGGAAGAGCACGATTAAATGAGTGACACTTCATGTGAGGTGCTTGTACAAATGAAATCTTTCTGCAACAAAATTAAATGAATCAGCAGAGCAGGGCCCATCATCTCAGATGAAGCGTGGGAGGTATTTAACTAATACACGACGCTTTAATTCCACCCTTCACTTCAGATGTGCACTGTAAAAACAATTTGTCTGCACAGCAAAATCATGAACAGGCAAATCATTTGCGTGAGCTGAATATTTATATTCTTGCTGTAACAAGGTGAAGAAAAGGCGATTCCTCTCTGTTAAATTTCTCATCATTTTTTTTTACCTGTTGTTGCAGCAAAAGTAATATTATGTGACTTTAATATTTTGTACTATATCCTTTTGTGAAAAAAAAGTTCACTTCCATGATGTGTTCGTTGTGCACTAATTTTGTACTTAATAATAATGATTCTTTAGTACTGTAGTAAATTTAAGATCAGCTGCAATAATAGTACTCAGATTGTTTTTTGGAACATCATAAATATGAACTAAAATCTATATTTTACATGCATTCTCTGAATTTAAAAATGCATTTTGTCAGCATATGCATCTACCACACAACCCTATCATAACTATTTCATAGCATATAAAGTTACAGTAGCTTTTGCTTATCAACACCAATTCACACACTTTCATGAGATTGGGTTGCTTAATGCGAACTGTGGATAAAATATTAAATATTTACAATAAAAAAATATATATGTTTTTGAAATTGCTCATATTTCACAAGGATGCATTTATTTATTTGAAAAAAATAAATAAATAAAAATACAGTAAAAATAGTAATGATATGATAAAATTGAATATATATAAACAACATTTTTATTTCTGTGATTCATATCTGAATATTCTTCATCATTACTTCAGGGTCTTCAGGCTCAAATAATCCTTCAAAAATTGTTCAAAAATGTTATATTGTACTTAAATTGATCAGCAAATTATATTTAAATAAATAAATAAATATTAAATAAATGCTGTTATTTTATATACGTCAAAGAATCCCAAGTTTCCACAACACCAGTTTCCATAAATCTTTTAAGCAATACAAAAACTCTTCGACATCGATAATAATAAGAACCATTATTAGTAACTGGCCAGTGATCATAACCGAACACTATAATGATTTCTGGAGGATCAAAACACTCAAGACTAGAGTAATGATGCTGAGAATTAAAATAAAATAACAGCATCATGCAAATCATTTCTCGGAACCAACAAACAGAAAAAAAAAACAGAAAAAGTTTGATGTGAATTTCTGGTTCCCAGAATGCTTTGCACAAGGCAGTTTTATTTTGTAAAGGTAACGCCTTTTATATGTTTACCGTTTGTTTATCTTTGAACAAATGGTTGACAAAAAAATTAGATAAAAATCATAATTCGATATATATTTACAGTAAGCATCCAGCTGCATAATTACAGAAAATCGTTGTACAGTGATGTTTTTGATCAAATGATTGCAGTCTTTGTGAGCAAAGAGTCTTCTTTCATTAAATTATATAAAAAAAGAATAAATAAAAATAAATCAAAATTATTCCAGACTTTTCACTGGTTACAAAATCGGCACAGGTAACCAATGACTTGTGATCATTGAGGATGTAAATAGATTTAACACATCCTCTATCAAATCATCATTGTGTTCTTAAAGTATCTTTTAAGTGCACGTTGTGAGTCATGTAACGCCTGCTAAACCACTGCTTGCTTTGCATTAGAACATTCACACGCAGCAGAAATCAGCGCGATGCACGACTTCATTACTGCTAATACCTAAACAGCAAGCCCTGCAGATTAAGAGGAAGATGTTGGTATGACCGCAGCTGTGTCACTCATGTGTCTCTATAACCACACTCGTAATTAAAAGCGCATTAGTGTCCTCTCTTAAGGACGCGAGCCAGTGACAACGCCAGCTTGGCAATCCATTATTCACACACCATTGAACCCGTAACTCCAGCCTCACCGTCAGAAGAGAAACCGACGGGGAACACAGCAGACAGGGATCTCACCCCTGCAGAGGAAGAGGAGAGAAACAATTGCTTCTGTCCCATGCTATTATGAAATACAGAATAGGACTGATTGGATGCCAGTCATTCTGATTCAACTTTTATAATAGGCCTACATATTAATACAGTGCCTTGATTTTATTACATTTTTTTCTATTTTTCATTGTAAGTAGTCGTTTAGCAGACCTTTTTTTGTTTTCTTCTAAATGGGCAGATTTTGTCTAAGTAATTTAAAGTCACGTGCAGTTAGGCTGCATGCTTTTATTATTAAGAAAAAAAGACAAACATTTGACAAAAATTATACAATCTTTTCACTGATGTATTATTTCACTTACACTATATTACCAAAAGTATTCGCTCACCTGCCTTTACTCATTCTATGAACTGAAGTGCCATCCCATTCCTAACT
>JAUCNO010000795.1:6969340-7011443 GCA_032353835.1 Enteromius viviparus
TAGTCTGCTATCAACGGCTCAAGCCTTCGTTGCCAGCTTTAAAATGACGTTTTGGAACGAGCAAAAGAGTCGTTGGACTAGGCATTAGTTAAATTAAGATATTAAGATCTTAATAAAGATAACTTTTACAAAAATGCCTTATAAGAAAATATTACAGGTGTGCATCTTAACACAGACATTACTTTAGCTAGGGTACATACATGAAGAAAGTTAGCTGTTATCATTGGCATTTATCTCAACGGCAGCTGCTCAGCTATTGTGTGATAGCTTCTGTTAAAGGATGTGACTAATGTTATTGCTAATTGTTGTAATGTTTTTGAGTTAACCACCTAATTACTGTGGAGCCACAGGAAAATTATGTTACAACAATGCTGATTTTTAATGGCAAGTTTATGCTAATGCTTGTTACTGTATAGGGGAAGTGTGGCAATGCTGAGAATATAGCACATGATTGCTTTTTGTTATGAATTATAATGTTCTGATTCTAAACCTGGGTTAGCATGTTTCTAAGCTCTAATAAGACATGAGTCACACTAATAATAGCTAATAACTAATTATATAAAAATAACTAATTATATAAAAATAATGCAGATCATATATATATATATATATATGAATGTATACAGTGTATATTAATCATGTATAAATAAATACAAACACATGCATGAATATATTTAAGAAAAATATGTTGTTTTAATATATTAAATATTTATATATCATATAATAATATAAACATATTATATAAATGCATTTACATGTAAACATTTTCAAAATATATACTGTATTTGTGAGTATTTATACATAATAATATATTGTAATATAAGATAATTAATTATAATATTATATAAATATTATTTTAAAATAAATATTTATACATAATAAATGAACACAGAACACATACCTTTGTTATGTAAGCAAATACTTTTATTTTGAATGTAAATATTTATGATTAATTGTTTGACAGCACTAATATTTTTATTCGATATATGTCTCATTCATCCTCTTGTCTGCTTTGTTTTGTACTGACCTGTACTGAATCACACATGCTGTTATCAAAATAACGAGATCTTTATTTTAGCATCACTCACAGGTTTAAACATAACATTGGCCAGATCCAAATGTGTATGCGATATCACAACACTACTATTGTTTCTGATGACTGTAACACAGCCTACATGAATAAACACCGTTGCATCAGTCCTGCTTGTTTCCTAAATATTGTGCGTAAATAAAAAAATGTGTACAATCGACTGTTTACTCATGGACTGAGACAAACTCATCACATTCAGTTTGTGAATTCCTGGCCACAATTAGGTAAAATCGTAGCAGGTCTGTAATCCTGAGATGAAAGAAGCTTCCACGGGCCATTAGAGGATGATGGGAGGTCAGGTTTGAGCAGGGAGGGAACTCATCTACGTACAAATGTGATTACAATGATGCAGCGTTGAGCGTAGGCATATATTGGTATGATGGGATTTAGACGGTGTTCACCGTAAAGGACTAGGCTGGCTGCACGCAATGGCAGTGTTTACTTTATTTAGCAGTGTGCCTCAATAGCACTGTACGTTTACAGTAATGGAGACTTTTGTCATCTAGAAACATTGTAGTTGATTTCCATTTAAATAGGGTCGTCGACCTATTTTTGTGGTTGTATTTCTATAGATGACGTATTTAATGTGCTGAAAGTGCATAAAGAAAGCTTTTTCTTCTGTGGTAATTCAGAGAAAATGCACATAGCCCTGCTACACACTGCAAACTTGCCATTTCCTCTGTGCAAAGATATGCGAGCTGTATCACACACACTCTGATTAAAGTGTGTGTGTGTGTATATGTTCATCAGCGCTGCTATGGTGAAAGGTGGGAACAACAGAGACGTACGAATTGTTGCTAGAGAAACCTTCCCATGGGGAAGCACTGAACAACAAATACTTGCCCTGTTTAAAGACTCGTCCGAAGCTTGATACTGTCTGTCGGGCTTCTACACCTCCATTTATATCTCCTCGTTTCTTTTCTTTTGCCGTTTAGCTGCAGATTCTCCTCGGTCCATTCCGACGGCGTGTTTGGGAAATGTGCTGACAACAGCATCAGACGGAGGAGAGAGCGAGGGAGGGAGGATGCTTTTGAATTTTTCTGGGCTGGTAGAAGGATGCAATAATATTCTTGAGAATGAGAAAACGGCGTTTAGCTCACACCGATTCTTGTTTTATCAACCATCCGCGCACACATGTGCGATTCACACCCACAATCATAAAAATGGTGAACGCTTTTGGGTTTCCATGACCTCCTTTCCAGAGTCGGTCTTTTGTCATATCCCTCTCTCTCTCTCTCTCTCTGTTTCTCAGTCTAATCCTGAGCTTTGGCCACATTTCTCCTCTGGCTGCATGTGTGTTATTTTGTGTTTTGTGTGTGCGAGTGTGTTTAGAGGGAAAGCTCAGGCCATCTTGAAAAATTGATATTTGATCCCGCGTGTAAAGGAGAGGAATGAGTCCAGCTAGCTTCATACCAAACATCAGCACTGCTCTCTTTAGTCTGTGATGTATGATGGATTTCTTCATATGCCAGGCTGGCATTTTTAATGACATGATGAAAAATGTCAGGGAATATATATATATATATATATATATATATACACACACACACACACAGTAAAAACATTATAGTAGTTCATCATCTTGATGAGAAATGATAGCAGTACTTTGCTAGGAATGATTACATCGTCATGCTGGACAGCCCCGCCCACTGTAAAATTTGACTAAAATCTGATTGGTACGGTGGCCGAGAGAGCTCAACGCGCTGCAATTTAAAAATAACGCATGCAAACAGAAACAATTGGCTGCAACTTAAAAAACATCTTCATCAATTTGACAGCACAGGTGCTGCAAACACAGGAACGCGCTGCAAACACACGAACCACAACGGAAATGTTTCAGGGGGACCTCAAAAAGTGACGAACCCATCTGAGAGTAACTCTAGCTAACATAGCATTAAAATAATGTTCCACAATGCGTTATTTTAAAGTTGCAGCCATTTGTTTCCGTTTGCATGCGTTATTTTTAAATTGCAGCGCGTTGAGATCTCTCGGCCACCGTATTGAGGGCTTAAGAAGAGAAACAATTTGTTTGTGCAAGAAACTAAATGTTATTCACAAAATTGTAACCTCATTGTAATCCTTAACCTCAGGCAAACAATCCAGAGAGGTGTCCATTCTGCGAACAAATTATTCCTTTAAAACAATTTTTTCTTTTTTTTTCTTTTCAGACTGAACTGTCTGAAACAGCGTGTTGCTCAATCAAAGCTTATTTTCAACATGCCTGACAGTCACTCAGACTCAAAATGAAACAAAATACCAGCATATTTGTTCCCATGATGATGTTTTTCCAACTGATTCAGCACTCAAGTTAGTCCTGAAGTACACTGAACCAAGGAAATCATTCCAATTTAGAACGAAACAGATAAGCTGGTGATATGCACATGTATGAAGCAAGCCTTTGAATAAAGGAGAAAAATAAAGTTTTGATGGCTTCTCATTTTTTGTTTAAAAAGGTCTGCTTATGAAGTCTAGTTCAAGAATCAGATTTACAAGTTTAATGTTGTAAATAATGTTAAGTTTCATGCACAGACCGCATGTTTTGCTATGCCTCAATATATCATCAGAAGCAACGGGTACAGTATTTATTTTATTTTTCCTGTAGAAGTATATCCTGTTTTTTAATTCTAAAGCAAAATTAGACTTTCGCTCATGTTATAAATCTGCTATGGATGGCTTGAGGGTGAGGATATTAACAACATTTGTTAAGCTCAGTCAGCTAAGAGTAACTATTTCCAAAATAAATGTCCAATTTTTGTCAAATTGTCAAATTTCCAATTTTAAATGTCTTTAAAAAACATCACAAATCGAATTGTGGCCTGGTAGCAAGCTGTGTATGTCTAAGAGACCAGAGAAAGTTACTGTGCTACTTAACCTTTATGATACTGTTTCCAGCCATGCGTTATTTGAACTCCTTCTGTGGTACACAGGTCAAGGCCTCTGCTTGCCCTCCTGACTAAAAGAGAAGTTCTTACTTAAGTGAATGTGTCTAAGAAAAGACCAAGGCATCAATCAGGTTACATTTTCAAGCGTGCAAGTGTCTTTCCTATACCTCAAACATTATAACATGGTTATGGCAACATGAAGGTCATGGATTTGCCTAGTGCTTAAATATGAGTGTTATATATACATTTATACTCATATATATAAATATAAATATAATATAAACACATTATCCAAAATTATTGTAATTTTTTCCAGTAGAGACAATTGTAAAAATAGCATCTTGTTGTTTTAAACCGCTCTCTCTCACTGTGGTGGAGATAGATATTTTGTAATAAACATGCATGACAATTACTGTACAGTTCAACAGTTACCATACAGTGCAGTAATCAAAAAGCATTAAACACTGAATTCTGAATTATTTTTTTCTCAGAGATATGTATTTGGGTGGAAATAAAATGACCACAAGTAATTAAAAATAGTAAACAAACTAAAATTTAAATGCAAGTGGTGTGGGAAAACACTGACGTTCTGAATTCTGACACAAATAAAAGACTAGAACAGACTAACCCCTTGTAAATGTTGAAAATCACTTATGCCCCCTTGAGAAATCATTTGCATCCAAATCAGACAAAAAAAAAGACAAAAACTATTCACAAACATCTGCATAGCTTACTCAAGGTGGAAATACATTCATGCATTTTTGTTGTTTTTTGTTGCACAGGTATTTATTGGTTTTTACAAATGAACCTACAGTAGATGGTCTATCTTACATTAAGAGGTCTATCTTAATGTAAACTGGTATTCACGACTTGGTTCATTTCCAGGTGTTCAAGAACTGGATTTGAATTGTATATCCTGATCACCTCTGCCTACACAGTTTCGTCCATAAGATTAGCAACATGTCATCTTCTCTCTCAATTTCCATAGTCCAGGCCACACTGTTTTAAACTAATTCAGTGATGGTGAGCTCTTCTTTAAAATTACTTTATTACACAAAGTAAATCACTCACACAGTAGTTCTTATCTGAGCCATACTGTGCAGTTTTTTTTTTTGAGTGTGAATAATACTAAGTGTTCCCCAAGGCCACGGAATAGAAAGTGTCTCTTAGTGATTTTTACTTCCATGCAGATAAATTCCAGCACATCGAGGAGTGTAGTAAAAGTGGGTGGAACAATTCCATTATCTGCTTAACATGGTTTCCGGACAGTTTTATCAATGTGTCTCTGCAGTGGCTGTAATGGATGACAGCAAGACTCCTTAATGACACTGCAACAAAATGAAGCAGAAGCACAGCTGTGAGATTATAACAGACTTGCTAGAGAGTTCTTGCTCTTGATAACAGATCAGATATTGCCAACATAATCTAGATTCAGTCTCCTCCAAAGTCTTTGAGTCATCTATCTAAAAGGTCACGAGGTCTGGGGGAGCAGATAACATCAGGACATTGATGAACCCATTTAGTGTAAATTGCAAGCCAGGCTGCCAGACGCGTACTTTGTCTTGGTTGCAGTGCATGTATCGTTTACTCCTCAGGTGATTTGTCACTGGCTGTAAAGATTGGCTCCAGCCCCTGAAGAGATGAGTTTAACCAAAGGGAATAACAATTACCTTGGTCGACAGCCTTGGCATACCGTGTTGGGTAAGGCGTCTATTAGCATGCTGCAGTTGCTAGGCTTTCAAATTAAGACTGGGACTTTTGTCAGCCTAAGTCTACTTATCAGTGGTAGTACAACACTTTTCCTTTTTGCTGTTTAAACTCTTCAGATAGGGACTTAATTGATTTTATTGTTTTTTCTGTATTGCTGTGAGGATGTGAGGTTTCTTTTCTGTGTCCTTATCTGATAACAGAAGCTTTTTTAATCAAAATTTCAACCAAACGTTAGATTTCTGTCACCTCACTTATCCTTATGTTGTTTCGATACGTGTATTATTTATTTTATGAACTATCCCCTTTGACTGTGACATCACAATCATATTAAATGTAAATGAAAGCTTATGATTTTTATATCCAAGCAAAGAGTGATTACAATTGTATACAGTATAGTGGGGAGTATTTATAAGGTTATTGCTCATCTGTTGTCTCCAGTGCTTTAGACCTTGAATTCACTTATTGAAAGCTGCACGAGCAAGGACAGTTAGCTTTTCGGACACATTAGGAATCAGCAGAGTAAAGCTATGTGGTTAAGCAGTCGAACACCAAATTGTGAGTAATGACATCCCTTAAAGAGCCATTCCCAAGTATCCTCCTCTTCCATTGTGCTGTCCAAGATGTCAACATAAATATTTTCCCACATCCGAAATAAAAGACTTTAAATTGCCTTTTCATTTGGACTAAATAGAAAGCTAGCCTCTTAAAAACCCACCACTGAAATGCTCATACATGAAAACACACAAGCAAGTCAGATTTGCACCAGCAATTCTGAGTAGGAAGTTCTTAGAGTGGTAATTGGTATAAACAAAATCATAGGAGATGGTTTTTGCATTTGCCTGGAGATGTTTGTCATCTTAGAAATCCCTTTGTAGTCTAGCTGATTGGCTAATCTTTAGTCATTAGCCACCCATATACAATTGCCAGGGATTTCATCATGATGCTACTGAAAATTTCTTGATCAGGTGTCTTGTCAAAGTGCATGATAAAAGGAACATCTAGTTATTAAGTCTAATTCTTATATTCACAAGGTAGGAAACATTTTTTGGCTTTTTAGCTATTGTGAAGAGACTTTTGATGTTTTCACTTATCGAATGCTCTAGCCACTTTAATAATTAACCCTTCCAAATGACTCCTGTCTTTTTCTGTTAAAAATTAGCCAGAGCAAAAATAGACAACCAAAGGGATAAGATAAAGCTGTCATTAAAATACAGAGAAATAAAAGTGCTTCAGTGGCCCTCTTTGTGTTAAAATGCAAATTTCATGTCTAAGAAAACCCAGAGCATTTTTGAGATCAAGTATTGCCAGTTATAATTTTACAAGTTCGTGCTTCCTTATGATGATAAATGTAGCGTGTTTATCATGCTGTCCGGGTGGCGAGCTGGGAGATGGGCGGACTCCGAGCCCTAGTAGTTTGAACCCTAGTGAGTGCCCCCCGGATTGAGAAGGCGCAAAACTTGGCGGGAGATGGGATGGAGGAGGGCATGCGAAACAAGATAGGGAAGGGAAGGAAGTGACCTTATTTAAGGAGGATGCTTTTAGTTTTGATTGGATGGAGTAGAAAATAAATTGATTGATTAATGCGAGCTGTGGCGAATCATGTGTCGGTGCTCCTCCCGAAACTTGTTTAACAACATCAAATAGCCAAAATAGAAATATGTTTATGTAATTAAGATTTTAGTAATTTAGACTTATTACATCTCTATTAAGGTAGATGCAGCCTTTTGGCAAGTCACTGCAAACTTCAGACATGTACTGTTTGGGTTTAAATATCCCTCAGGTTTTATGGGATATGATATTGAACTTGCCTTGGGATCTTAATTATTTAATGCTTTAGTTGAAGCAGGAAATTGAAAATGTTAACCTGCTCCAATTATCATATTATATGAAAAAAATGAATGAATTTGAATTTTGGTTTCCCTAATTCTTCCTCCAGGTTTGTACTATGAACTATTTTGACCCTTAAGTCAAAGAGAGAATTACGTGCTTCAATCAGTTATTCTTTGCTAAAGCCTTTTGTAATGAAATATTAATGTTCAATTTAACTTAATTTAAGTTCCCTGCATGATGGGAAATAAGTTCTTTGGCTGAGGAGCTACTCACATTTATTAAACTAAAAGCCACACAATGAATTCTGATAAATGGCTCATGCAAACAAAAAAGATGATCACATAAATATCAGCCACGTCTTTCATTTAGCAATGTGTACTTCTACTCTAAGAAAATTGGGATATTGGAAAACCCAACAGAGCTTCTTCTGCCAAGCTTGACCTTTTTGTCAGAGTGACGGAGAGGTACTGTATGTGCAGCCCTCCAGTTCTCCATCAGCCGTCCCTTTCTTTTCAAAATTCAACTCCAGCCAGTCAACAGGAGAATATTGTGTGTTATGTGTAGCGAATTGGCGCGATTATACTCTCAAATGAATTGTTCTGTGAAATGAATCATTCAGGCACCGTTCTTTCCATATTATAAAATAACTCATAATAGTTGATGCATTTACTCCATGAGCCATTGTTATAATTATCCTCCAGTCTTCGCTCTGAAGTGTGTCAGGTTTATGACAACCTTGAAAGCCTTTTTACATCATTTAATGTGTCATTAGAGTTGGGAAGTTACTCTGTGAGTCTCCGTTCCATTGAATCACCCCTTTGCCATGCCATCTGGCAGTCAAACAGGACTGGCTGTATTACTATCCCACAATACCCTTCTTCTTTCCTGTCTCTGCAGGGAAATAGACTGCAAATAGACAAAATTCGTAGAATTCTTGGCCCACAGAATGATATCACAACTGCTGCGCATTTTATTCCATGAGTAATTTATTAAAAGAAATAAAAGAAAAGAGGGAAATCTGGCAGATTTCATGTCCAGTGACTGGGGTTATCATTCAAGAATGTATTCACTTGAGATACACATATACTGTGGTATGCAGATTATTTTCAGGTCTATTTATATAGCCTCTGGATATTATGCAGTTATACATGAGTAAAAATCACCTGCAAGGCACTAATATTATACAGCTGGTTTGCTCTGTGAATATAACTGGACAGTATTAAATGCCTGTTCTGTTTTTTATGGACTAATGTTGTCATGTGCAGCTTCTAGTGACATTTTCTTATTTGTAATGTTGGACTTTTATGTTTTAAATGTACCTGGTTTAACTTGTTCAAGGATTATTGTCAGGTTCTAGCTGCATTTCCGTCAATGTGGACACATCTGTTTTTGTTTTGTTTCACAATGTTGAAAAAAAAAGTTCATGGCTTGTTTCTCTCTCTTTTTCTCTCCCCCTGTATGTGTGTGTGTGGGGGGGGGGTTTACATCTGGGTTGTTAAGAGGTCATCCCCATAGGGCAGTCCATGCCGGAAAACAAAGCCTAACAGGCAATAGAAGTCTCTGTGTAGTCATCAAATATGACATATCCCATCATCCTTCAAGCTCCCTGCACTCACTATAGTGTAATGGGCAGTATTTGTGAAGGATATCACACACATGAGGTTTCATCCTCATGAATGAATTATAGTCATTCATTCTTTCACTTTCATGGTGTCCTGTGCAAGGCTGAGAGAAGGCCTTTGAGAGCTGAACCCACTGACACCAAATATTTTTCTGATATTTACAGCATAAACAACCACAAATGTATCAGCATGACAGTAAAATCCCCTCTTGACTGTAAATGATATTACTCTTTGAGACAGCATTGAGATTTAGCTGTCAAATGCCCTGTCATTTTCATGCATATGTGAAACAATGTCATGACAGCCTGAGTACACTTTGCATCTTAGCATAATAGACTCAAAGAGTGCTGTTCTGCTAAATAGTGTATTATTATATGTGTCCATATGCCTTTGGTTAAATTTAGTAAAAGAGTGCACATGTGGATGTATTGTTCTTATAAATCACTGAACAAGAGTTATATACAGTAATTTCCATTTCAGACAAAAATATTTGATAAGTAAGGATGCATTAAATTGATTTCACATAAATGCATTTATGAATAAAGAATTACGCTTTGTAACATAAATCAGCATATTAGAATGATTTCTGATGGATCATGCAACATTAAAGACTGGAGAAGGGCTGTGGAGTGACTGTCTTGGGCATTAATTAGACTGTTATTTCATTATCAAACAAGACAACCCACATATTGAAAAGCCTTGAGTAATTGAATAGCCAGAATGAACTCACCAGCCCAGTGAGTGATCCACATTTGTCCAGCTGCATGTGTTTTAGTAACAGATATGAGTATAAATTTATGGAGTACTTTTATTTTTATATTCACTGACAACTTTGGACATTATGTTCCTGTTGATTCAGAACTACAGAACTGTTAAGAATAGAAAACGTTTTGACATTCAGTCTGCATTTGTTCTGAACTGCAGGCCAGATGACATGAACAGGGTAATAATTAAAACTGATTCGTGTCATAGCTGCATTTACTGTGGAATAGAATGAATTGATACCAGAGATCACAGATGGCAGCGAGTCTCATGGGGGCACAAAAGATAATTTTTTTCTCTTGTCTTAAAGAGTTCAGTGTATTTGATAATCTGACGTCTTAGGAGACTTTTAGAATAATGTATATAAGCTCTTTTGTTCATGAACAAATAGAAAAAAAGACAGAAATGAATTAAGATCACCCAGAAGATATTTAGAGTCACAATTAAAAGGCCAAGCGTATTCTAGAAGCCTTACAGTAAGCCCCCTGTTGTCGTACTCCAGCTTTAGGGGGGCGATGTTTGCTAACTCAGCTGCTCTCATTTACAACAGTTCTCTTATATCCTAATAAAGTGTAGCTCCTAGCACATTAGATCTCAGCTAGTGGTGTTATCCTTGAATGCCACGTGGAAGAATTTCACCGAAACTACCTCCTGCAGCATCTTTTGATCCCGATGCTGTTTGTTATTAGGACACTGTTGCCTGCTAATTGTTCATGCTTCCAGGGAAGGAAAACCACCTTCACCCGTCAAAGAAATGGTCGTTAATCCTAATGCAAGTTTTCTGTGAGGAGAGCAGAGGGACCTATTTTCTAAACAGAGATAAAGGAGAAAAAAACAGCGAAATCCAGTCAAGCTGCTCCTGTCAGGATACACTTCATTGAAGCCTTTTATATCCTTGTTTAAAAATGTAATTGGATTCCTAGGTGGTTTTAGCATGCCCAATTTGTTTAACAAATAATGTCATAGTAAGCGGATTTCTTGATATTAAAGGAACCGTGTACTGTCAATTCAATTACTTCATTTTATCCCGCTAAGAATGCTTTCATCGTGACAGCATGTGCAATCATACTGTGTATGTAATCATGCAAAATTGAGCTTTCATGTAAACACCTAATCTTTTATTTTATTTAGGATTTAGGAGAAAAGTCAATGTGACGTTCAGCACATAGAGATGCCATAAAAAATGTAAATCCAAAATGTTAAAGCTCAAGGTGCTCAGAACGTTTCTTTGTATCATGTATGCATCTACTTTGTTCTCCACAGCAGCCTTCAGCCTCTAGATTTTATTGTTCATAGTGTGGCTGGCAAGGCTATCCCACAGTAGTGGGTTGTGTTTTACGAGCAAGGAATCAAAATAAGATTGAGTGGAGGTAAACACAAGCACACGCACCCATTCGTTTTTGTCATGGTGGGGCCCTTCCTTTGACTTTGGTTGTTGTTTTTTTCTTTCATTTAATTTCTTTTTCAACAAGATATTTTTAATTATGTTTATTAATTCGTTTTCTTTGAGACCTAGGGCCTGTTCCATAAAACAAGTTTACCAAATAAGCCAGGCTTATGGCAGATAGTCTGACTAATTTTAATACAAATTAACTGACAATAAGTCAGACTAACTGAAATAAGCCTGACTTATACTCTAATCTTGTTTTATGGAACAGGCCCCTGGTCTTGTGTAGCCAGACTAATGACAGGAGGTCTGGGAATATTTGCTTCTTTGAATGTCCATATGACTGACAGGTAAAGGAACAAATTAGGAACATTTCAGTAGTGCCACGCCATGTTTAGAGGCGTGGAAATGCCCAGTGTGTAAAACTCTCTCACATAGTTTAAAGATTCTATGCCAAGAACTTAACATTTTAAATTTTTCTAAGTGTGCCATATGCATCAGACGTTCAGTCAACGGTTCACAGCGAGGCTGCATTTTGCAGTCTAGACATGGTAGATTTCCACTGGTGATCTGGATGGTCTCATTTGCCATCAAAAGTCATTTTTAGAAATGAGGCCAGCGGGTTAGTCATGTGTGTTCTATCCTCATTCTGCCATTTAATGAATGAATGGTAGCCCCTCAGGAGAATGAGGACATGCATGGAGACACTGCAAAGGCAGGGACACATGACACGTCTGCGCGTGAGGGAAAGCCCTGTGCTTTTTGAAGTGGAACTTTAGAGACGGTGTTTACTCCTCTGGGATCTGGGCCACACAAGAATGCGTGTGTCATGACGGGATGTAGGAGCTGAGGAATGTTCCTCACAATCCCCACACTGTAGACCAGAGCCAGCCAGAGAGCAAGATGTTTGAAATATTTATTTTAGCATCAACATTTAAAGAAGACATTGGTTCATAGCCTGGATTGATGTTGAATCATGAAGAGCCCTTGTTTGGATTGCTTTCTGCTGCTCTTGGCTGGCATCCACTTGAAAAACATGCAAGACGCTAGTTTATCATAATGCAAAGAGGACTTTTTTCTGTTTAATGTGTCATTGTTGACAAATGATAAAGATAATGTGCTCTCTTAAGCCTCATCATTTTGTCTTGCAGAGCCTGAATTGGATGCGCCAAGGGTGCTGGATAATATTGCTGAACAAGTCAACCGGACAGTCAGGAGACGGAGACATGCTGGTGGTGATGATGTCTACAACATTGAGGTGCTGCTGGGAGTAGATGATACTGTTGTCCGTTTCCATGGGAAAGAGCATGTGCAGAACTATCTCCTCACCCTAATGAACATTGTGAGTATAAGGAAGTAGAAGGAAGATTTGTTTATATATTGGGTGCTAGTCTTCCGATATTATTTGCAAAATTATATTTATTTTGTATATTTACAGTATTATGTATCAAATTAAATCATCACGATTAATCATGATTAATTGCATTCAAAATAAAAGTTTTGTGTACTGTGTATATTTATTATGCATATAATAATGCACATACAGTATATATATTTTGAAAATATTAACAATGACTTACATGTACACACTGTATTTACGCTCATGTAAATTATTGATTTATTTAATATATAAACAATACATTTTTCCTAAACATACATGCATGTGTATTTTTATATACATAATAAAAATACATATTACACACACATAAAATAAGTGAACAAAAAAAAAGTATTTTGTATGCAATAAATCGTGAATAATCATTTGACAGCATTAATTTACATGCTACAATCTACTATATACATTTTTATTTTTTATTTTTTTCCCCTGTGACTGGGCCATTGCAAGCGGAACACAAGGTTATTAATACTATTGGTCATACTTTATTTTAAAGTCCAATTCTTGCCATTAACAAACCATTGACTATGAATTTTGCCTCAATAAAATGCTAATTGCTGGCTTATTAATAGTAAGTAAGGTAGTTGTTACGTTTAGATGTTGGGTAGGATTAAGGATGTTGAATATTGTAATGCAGAATATGTCCTTTAATAAATATTCACAGGCATGCTAATAAGCAACACATGACCGTTGGTACCTATGCTACATTGGTACAATAATATTAATTTAAATAATTATTCATATTTATAATATGAATGTTATTATTTTATTTAATGATTTACTTTTTATTTGCAAATATTTTACATAACACCAAGATAACACATTTTTAAAAATGTGACTATATTCGTTCTGCCAGATTTATACCCCTTAAATCCCCTCAAATTTCCCCAAAACTGTATAATCATAAGTTAATCTTTATTGTTGAGCAATCATTTCTTTTCCTCCTGATAAAACTCTCCTTCTGATTTAGTCCACTGACACACAAGTAAATGGAAGGCACAGGTGCCTAAGTGTCCTTATTTTAGGAAATCATTTCATACAATTTACTGATGACAAAACACCACTCTTCCAGACTACAGAAAGTGAATGGCAGCAGTCAGTGTTTGCTTATATGCAAATATGTCATTAAGCTGCACCTGTAAAGAGAGTGACCTCTTATGAGGCTGAAATTGTCCAGATGTGGTCATGTCTCTGACATTTTCTGTTTTGGGAGGAAAAGCACATTCTAAGGCTACCGTAAGAGAAAAATGGAATCTCCTTTCATAAAAAGGAGGACCCCATTATGTCTACAAGATTGACATATTCCTTATTTAGTAAATAGTGCTGTTCTGAGGAGAGTTATGAAACATGACCACAGATGCTCAGGGTAATCTGTGTCGATTATAGCATCACTCATCAGGCTTTAGAGATTTAGCATATATACTATGGCCAAAAGTTGCGCTTGAACAATTTGCAGGGATTAACGTCAACTAAATATAAAGAAATGCTCTTCTTTCTTTTGTGGAGGTGTTTTTTATTTGCTTGTAGTGCATAACAAGGTACAGGGAATATGTGAGGTATTTGAGGATGTGTGTGAGAAATATAATAGCTACACATTTATTACAGTTTAAATATGCACATGTGCAGTTTAAATTACAGAAGACCTTCCTCCAGTAGGTGTCCCTGCTGTCTTGTTCACTAGTGCATTGATGAGATGTACACTATAATGTTTAATAAACACTGACTAATGATTGGCCCATCGAGAGTACCCACAATTCCCTTCTTCTTTCATAAATATAAAAGCCTGAGAAAAGGAATATTTTAGAAAAAAAATTCAGCCGGCATAAATAAATTAATTTAGTGGTATTTATTTATTGGTTTACATTTATTTATTTATGCATTCTCTTATTTTTTATGCCAACCATAGTCCAAACACCTGTCTACAAATGTGTCTATGCCTCAGAAAGCCACTTATGGGGGTCTGAGATTTAGTTTTTGTTGTTATTTATTTATTTAAATATTAAATTTTTCTGTATGTACATTAATTTCAGTAAACTGGAGTTGGTTCGAGCTTTCAGATATAATGAGTTTGATATCAACATGCAACATTGTTGCAACTTTCACACATGCACTTGTCTTCAAATAGGTGCTTTGCATGCTTATTTTATTATACTTTACATGATTTTCTGCTTCAAACAGAGCTTCTGTTTAATTGCATGAGACGGCTGGGAAGTAGAGAGGGGGAAGTTGATAAGAGACTTACCATTCTCTGCTGATTTAGAGCGTCGTTGAGGCAATCTGTGTTCATATGCCAATGAACAATTTAATCATTCGCACGGGTACATTTTTTGCTGCTCCCTACAACAAATTGCTACAGCAACACAGATCTGCTGAGGCAGAGTTTTTCTTTCTGTGCCCCTCTCCTCTTCTTTTAAAAGCTGTCTAAACATGCACAAAAAACTACACCGTTTTTTTGCATCATAATTGCTTTTTCTCACCTTTCCCTCCTGAGTGTAGAGTTTGTGGCAGACCTGACATCATCTGTTTAAGGTGAAAAAAATATTTGCAGTAGCCTTCATTTTGGATGCAAAATTACTTTTAGGGGGACACGGTCAGAACAAATTTTTGTAATACACTTACTGTAAGAGTGTATCATACTTCTTTTTTCAATCACATGCTTTAATGGCTGGTTGTGTTTAAACGCAACAGTGTACAGTAAGTACATGCAGTGCATATATCAAATGTATTATTATAATTATTAAAAATGGTGTGGTTCTTTTTTTTAGTGCAGTATCGCAGAACAAGTTGACCATATGGCAGATATCCAGCATGTCTGGACATAACGCTCCCTCTGATTGTTCATGCACTTTACAACAGAAGAGATCTCTGCACAAATTGAACACAGATGTGCATTTAGATCCACCACAGTTGTCTCCCCTCTGCCGTACAGAAGATCAGGACAACCTGAACATTTTGTTTACAGAGTCATATGCTAGAACTGCATAACTGGGTCAATTGGCGTTAGTGTCACAGCAAGAAAATTCCAAAAACCTGAGTTTACAGATTCACTGGCATTCAGCATATATCTATTGGATATATGTGAAAACTTGGGGTTACGTGTCTCCAGATTTTGTCCAGAAAAAATAGCACTAATGAAACATTTGTACCATTTAGGATATAGTCATTTAGTACAGTACTACACCCTGCATTCAACTGTGCCTCCAAAGTGCAGCACCCCACACAGCAGCCTCTTAGCTAGGTGGGGAAGGAAAACATCTGAACCTTTAAAAGGCCTCTCTATGACCAGCTCAACACTGGTTTCTTTTCATTTACCAACCTTTCATAGGCTTTTCCATGTCAGCCGTAGCCCCAAAACCTGTCTAAAAACGCCTTCTGTGCCTTAGAAAGTCACTCTTACAGGTCTGAGATCCCATTTCCTCCTGCTGTCTTTATCTTGATGCTGTTGTAGAAAAAGCCTTGGTCTCTCTTTCTCATTGTCACTTGTGGTGAGGGTTTGGAAATGGGATGAAGCAGCATTGTTTGTTTTTTCAATCCCTGGAGTTGATAAAATCAGTAGCTGTCATGGATGACTAGGCGGAGAATGACACAACTTATATCTTTGCCTGATATCCTTTTCCCCCCTTTGTGCCAGGATCAGTGTTTTGTTGTTTTATTATGTTAAATGTAGGGAATAATAATGTATTTTTTCATTGTGTGTTTACAGGTGAATGAGATCTACCATGATGAATCATTGGGAGCCCACATTAATGTTGTGCTTGTGAGGATGATTATGCTTGGTTATGCTAAGGTAAATTACTACTAAAATAAAAAACTACTAAAATCTCAATACATCAAAAAAAAAAAAAAAAAAGTTATAAAGCATAAAAGGTTACGCGTTTATAGGTTTAGGTTTAATTGTAATCCTATCATATTTTTTAAATAACTTAGATGTAATAAGATATGAGATAAGATAAGTAATGATTCCAGACATTTTAATATTTTTATGACCTTTGCCTCCTTCTCTTTGACTCTCCATTAACAACCATTAATTGGCAGATGCATTTTGCATATAAACATACTGTGCAGTATGTTTTTTTAGAGTTATTTAAATAAGATAATTGTACTTACATGTATCTGTTTACAGAATATCCTATAGAAATGTATAAATAAATTGAGGTAAAAACCAACTGATCAAGACAGTAATATGTGCTGTATACACGTTTCTGTGAATTTCGGGACTTCCCATAGACTTCTTTTACTTATTACTTTTATACTGACCAAACAGTATTTTCTATCCCCTGACCCTAAACCTACCTCTTACAGAAAACCTGTACTTGTTACACTTTCAGATAAAAAAAAAATGTTTCCTGTACATTTTGGATCCAAAATAATTTTAGTAAACAGAACTGACTAATGTATATATATATATATATATATATATTATACATACCATGCCAAAAATGTCAAGTTTTACTATCCTTGTGTGGATATTTGGGCTTCACTATGTATCATGAACAAGAACAAAAACACACATTTACACACACATGTTGGTTTTTGTGATTTATGGGGTGTCACAAGTGCCCTCAAGCTCCGCCAGAGAACACCTATCATCCACTCACACAGTACTCTTAGTTCATTTTGGGACTTCATTTCCCATCCACCATTGCACCATTTACACCATCAATGGACTCAGTTACACACAGACTCAAATTCCCATCATGCATTGCTCACTCACACCTGCGAGCACTTGCAATTAGCACCCACAGCTGCAGCCCATCACCACATCCATTACACACTGCTTAAATAGCTTAGTCACATAACAGAATAACGCAAAGTCTTGAATTCCCTTGTGTTTCATTTCCGAGCGTTTGTTCACGTGTTTGTTTTCTGTGTTTTATCTTTGGACTTTTTTCTGGATACTAATTGTTTGCTGCCTGCCCTGATCTCTGCCTGGATATTCTACTCTGAATTTGCCTCTCTCCATTGCTTCTTTCTGCCGTTGACTTGACCCTGTCTGTGTATGACCATGCATATAAATAAATGCTTGCATTTGGATCCCCAGTCATTACATGGGGCTCTCAATAGGCATAATGGTTTTTATACAGTACAGACTGTATGTGCTATTGCCCTACACTGATCATATGTCACGATTGAGGAGACGAGAGGCGTGCGGATTTACGTGCAAGCTGTTTAATAAACAAACAAAGAGTACAAACGGGCAGGGTCAATGATGGCAAAACAACAATGGCAAAGGCAGAGCAAAAGAGTAGTCAAAGTCCAGGCGAGAGTCAGTAACAGTAAATCCAATTAACAAGACAGTAGAATACTAAACACAAAACAAAATACAACAACCACGGGCCTGTTCCATAAACCAAGATTAGAGTATAAGCCAGGCTTTTTTCAGTTAGTCTGACTTATTGCCAGTTAATTTGTATTAAAATAAGTCAGGCTATCTGTCGTAAGCCTGGCTTACTGTACTTGCTAAACTTGTTTTATGGAACAGGCCCATGGTTAACAGTGCAATGGACCGTGGAGGAAAAACAAACAGACTGGTATAATACAAATGAAAGTAGGTTAAGGGGTGGAGCAAACAATGAAGTACCTAGACAACAAATGAGTGGGCGGAGACATGAGTTCATTGATGAGAGTCCATGAATGAAAACAGAGTTTGCTGGGCACTGAAGTGCCATCACCTGATCTGGGCTGGCACTTCCAGCTGACTGTGACACCATAAACCTAAACCTACGCCTTTGGTAAAACTATGTTCATTTTTTTTTTTTTTTAAGCTATTTGAATTATTGGGACACTGATAATGTCCTCATAAATCACCTTCATATTGTAATACCTATGTCATATACATCATTATACAACTTTGTGTACTCATAAACCACATAAACATGCACATACAGTGAATATATGAAGAGTTTATTTGCAAAAACTTTGTTTTCAAAAGTTAGTTTTTTTCACTGTGTGTGCCAATTAATCTCAATCAAGATGCAGTTGTGTTATTTTGATTACAACAGAGGTATCTATTTTAACAAAGAAACTTCATATATTTTTTATGTGTGTGGTTTAAAAAAATAGATAAATATATATATATAGACTATATATATATATATATATATATATATATATATGTTTTTCATATTTATTTCAGTTTGAGTTATGTTAATACATCAAGTCAAACTAAATTAGAAATAAGGCTTTGATAACTAACTGAAATATTTTTTTTCTTTTTCCTCCCTTAGGTTTAGTTAACAATAATAACTCTAATTTGTTGCAGTTTTAGGTAAACTGCCATAATTGGCAGCATGATTCAAGTGCTACCTCTTAACAGCTCCTGCTAAGGTTGTCTACTAGTATACCAGTTGTTTTTAAAACATCCATAGTCACCTAAAGAATTATTATGAATGGAAAAAGAGTTTAGTTGCCCAGAGTCCTAAGTGGGTTACATGTGACAGTATTTTCCCTTTAGACCTAATGTGACATAAAGCCCTCCCACATTTCAGCACAGGTCACTTACCACCACAGTTTTGAAAAATATGAAGTAATTAGCATTTTTGCACTGTCTGCAGTCTAGCCACTTCTGTCCAATTATGAGATTATCAAAACCTCACCTCACCTCACCCTAACGCACACAACCATTTACACTTCCATGCAATAGCACTCTCAAAAAAATATTTTGTGAGCTCATAATGCAGTAATTTCTGATTATAATACATAAATAATTGAAAGACAGTTTGTTCTTAGAAATACATATTAATTGGATTCATAATTAAAATGTATTAGGAAAAAAGCAGCAAACCACAAAATGGCTTTTCAGTTAGCCTAACGCTAACCCTACCACAAATACAAATGTTCGAAAATTCAGCTTGGAGGTTCTCAGCTACTTTCTTGATTATAAGGTGTTAAATAAACAGACCAACAGTGATCGATGTAAGTCAGTTTAAGGTGCTTTATAGATTAATGAATGCTGAAAGTCTCCCCTAATGAGTCTGTAATCTTTTTCTCAGTCCATCAGTCTTATTGAGGGTGGCAACCCTTCGCGGAGCCTGGAAAACGTGTGCCGCTGGGCAGTCATCCAACAGAAAGAGGACCCAGAGCACTCCGAGCATCACGACCATGCCATCTTCTTGACCCGGCAAGGCTTTGGCCCCACCGGCATGCAAGGTTTAACCTTTGGTCTTTGACATACCTCTGACTTTCAAACATTTTCAACCTTGTCATGTCCTGTAGCGTTTTTCACACATGAAAACGAACATCTTACATATGTTCATACCGTGAAAAAGGTCAGTCTTTTTCTCGCTCCCTGTCTAATACTCCCTTGCAGTCCCCACAGAATTCTGTCAGCACCTCATCAATGCTGTACGAAATACCGGCCTGACAGAATGCTGATTGGTACAAGCCATTCTCTGGACAGATTGTAGATTGGAAAAGGGGTTCACAGCGTTGGAAAAGGATAGCAGAGAGACATGAAAGCGCACTTACATAAGCACAAAGGAAAAAGGGATTTTGTTGTCCAAGGCTGGAGGCGGCTGCTGAAGCAGCAGCCCTCTCAGAGCATATCTCCTTCAGCACTGACAAAGTTCACACAGTGCACATTTAACATCTATTCAACCTGACAGGAAAACTCTAGCTTTTCCTGAGAAGAGCACTGATCTCAGCACGAAGTGTTTATGCTGTCACTGCTACTCTCACATTTCTTTATCATGCTACTGTATTTATTCACAGCCCTCGTTAATCATCTGAAAAGAGCTCTTTGGCCTCTCCATCTACCTGTAACGCATTCAGTGTCTGGCAGTGGCGATACTGAGCTAATCACAGCTCATGTGCTTTATTGGCTTATTGACACCAGATATGAATGTAGCTTCAGAGCTGAGATCTTCAGTCGTGCATCTGTCACAGTTTTGTAGGCTTGCATCAAAGGATTGTTTCATTCTTAGCGATGCATGGTGCCTGTGATTGAACAAACATAGCCAAAGTCCCTGCGGTCTGATACCAGTCACATTATACTGTTGCACACAGAGTACTGCACAAAAAAGGTATTTTTTTAAAGCATCCAAGCTATGCTTCTTGCTTTGAATTATAATGCAATTTTCAGTGCCACTTGAGCATTCAAAGACTTTTTTTTTTACTTTTGGGGTTTTAGCTTTAGTGTATTCAAAAATTTGAATTTTTATTCTGTGGAACATTGAAGAAGAATGTTTCAGTTTTTTTGTTGTTGTTTTTTTGTGGTTGGTAGGGTCTAATTCTCTTTAGACTCCAACGTTCTTGAGACCATGTTACACAGAATGAAGTGAATGAATGACTGAATGAAGACGACACAGTGTTTTATTTTTGGGAACTAAATATATTGATTTGACAACTCCCAAATTCAGGCCTTTTTCTTGAACCAGTGTTTCTGTGTTTTTGACCAGAATGCCAAATTAAAAGCCACCACAATCATCCAAAACACTAAACACATCAGATTGCCATTTGCCAAAAAAGTCCTTTTACAAACTGAGAAATCTCATGTCACATCACTCTTGCCTTCTTTCTGAATTTCATATATTTATATGTTTGATTGACACTGGTTTGTCATTGATTGCTCTTGACTGCATGCCAGATTGTGAGTAGGTTATAACAACTGCACACTTCACTGTATTATAATAGAACAAAGTGGCTGTGTTTGTTTAACACAATGAATTATGGTGTTATGACAGATGGCAGGTCATATTGTTTTAGCACATACGGTTCTCTCCCCTCTAATAATGTTATTTCAAACAATTACTGAGAAATAAATACATAATTACAGAAAAATACAATTTATATTGTTAGTAATATTTCAAGAAGAACACTTGCTGTATTTTACTTGTTATTCATAGATCGTTTTGTAGGAAAATACTTTTTAAATCACTTTCTTTGTGCATCTCTCAATTATTTTTATAGCATTTTGTTCTGTCTTACCACTACAATAAAATAAATAAGGACGTAAATAAAAAAAGGCATGTATGTATGTCATATTACTGAGAGTTATAGAGTGACAGCTAATTTTTATATGCATATATCAGAATTTTATCTTATTTTTTTTACCTTCCAAATAACAATATCTGCATCAAATTGCATATTTTTTCTCCATTTGGCCATTTTGTATTGAGTATAAGCAATCATACTCTAAAAACTGTAAAAAGCTGAAGTATCAAATATGATTAATATCAGTCTGAATATTTGTCTGAATTTATTTATTGTTTTGTATGTCAGGCTTTACAGGGCAATTACATGTCATATATCCAGAGACCACACTAATATAAATCAAAGAAACCAAAAAATGGTCTAATTCTGATGGACAGCTCTTTACAGAGTTGTCATCTTCACTCTGCAAAAGCATTGACAATACACCAAGCAGCAAGCTGTCAGAATATAGACCCAAGTTATGACAAAATAAATAAACCCTAGTAACTGTTTCATCCTCTCTGTCTGTCTCTGTCACTCACTCACTCTCAGGATATGCCCCTGTCACCGGGATGTGCCACCCTGTCCGCAGCTGCACCCTTAATCATGAAGACGGCTTCTCTTCTGCCTTTGTTGTAGCCCATGAGACAGGACATGTGTAGGTTTTTAAACATGACCAGGTGCTTTTCAGCCTTTTCAGATTGCTGTTAGCTTTTTTAGCAGTAAAATGTTTTGATTTTGTGGTTTCTTATTTTTTATTCAAAAAAGTTTTGATACTGATTTTCTAAACCACTGGTACCACAATAAATTCCTATAACTAATGTAATTTAATGATTTCAAGGTAAGGACTTTATTAAAAGTAAAAAAATTCAACGTCTCATACAAGTGAACTTATTCTTTGAGGATATGATATAATTAAGAAAATGTGAGTAATCTAGATAGTACTTTCATCCTTGATAAAAAAAGCAGTCACTTACTGTATATTGTTTAAAATATCCATCCTGTTAATTTTGGAGCTCACGCTTAAGAGTCCTTGCGGCTTTAGCAAGCCTTATCAGCTTTGTCACATCTGTTCTGTGGGTTTAAATTTCTCATTGACAACAGTTCCTTAAAGTCTGTAGGCATCTAACATTCAAAATGGTTCCAGAAAAAACTCTCCACCTACACAGAGATTAGTCAGTGAGTCAACCTTTTCTTTCTTCTTCTTCATATTGAAACTATTGAGGACTTTATCCTCTCAGAACATCTTTCCTATCGGTCTTATCTGTCATTCATATTAAGTTTTCTTTGCATACTTGAAAAAAATTGGTAAACCATCATTGCTCTACAGCATTTTTACCCTCATCCTTTGATTTAGTTTGGCATTAGCACAGACAGAAATAACATTTTATTTAATTCAAAGCGAGATGTCAGTGCCTCAGAGATCGCCTTTTTCTGGCAGACAGCCACATAGAATTGATTCCCTCTCAAGCCTCTGGCCGTCATGTTGTCATATCAATCCCTGCACAAACGTATCCATCTGTTTGACATTTGTGATATACAGTGCCCTCCACTAATATTGGCGTCCTTGGTAAATCTGAGCAAAGGTAGCTGTGAAAATAAATCTGCCTTGTTTATCATTTTGATCTTTCATTCAAAAAGATCCAAACTACCATTGAAGTAAAACAAATGAAAGTGGGCAGAAAAACTCATGATGAAATAAATGTTTGTCTCCAATACATGTTGGCCACAATTATTGGCACCCAATTATCGCTATTTCCTTTTCCCAAGATAACAGATCTGAGTTTTTTCCTGTAACGCCTGAACACCTGATAAGAGAAAACAGACCATTCCTTCACCCAGAATCACTCCAGACCCTTTAGATTACCAGCTCCATGTTGGTTCTCCTCTTTAGTTTACCTCACTCATTTTCTGCAGGGTTCAGGTTCAGTGCTCAGTGACTAATTATTGTGTTTATTTTTATGTTTGTTTTGGATTATTGTCCCAATGGAAGACCCAACCATGGCCCATTCTAAGATTTCTAACAGAGTCAATGAATTATTGATTTTTATCTGTTGGTATTTGATAGAATCCATGATCCCATGTGTCTAAACAAGATGTCCAGGACCTCCAGCTGAAATATAGACCCACAACACCAAAAACACAACAGTATACTTAATTTTACACATGGAACACTTTTTATCCCTGTGTTCATCAAACACTTTTTTTAGTTTCATCTGATCATAGAAGCCAGTCCCATTTGTAGTTCCAGTCCTCTCTGACAACTGAACATGCTGGAGTTTGTTTTTGGATGAGCCAGGAGAATCTTTCTTAAACCCTCCCAAACAACATGTGCTGATGTAGGGGCTGATTGACTGTTTGCAATTCTTCAGCTGTGGTTCCTGAAGAGTCTTCAGCCACTCAAACTCTTCTCACTGCACATTAGGACGATAGAGACACTGTCACACTGTAGCCGCACTTCTCGCTGGACAAAGAAGGCAGGGAGACACGGGATGAATCAAACATGAACATTTAATAATAATCCAGGAACATAGGAGCGAGACAGCAGGCACAAACGCGATGACATTGAACATTCAACGAGCGACAGGAAAAAACTCAAAAGACGGCTTAAATGCAACATTAAATCAAAGACATAATACAAAACACCTGGAAACACGGCTGGCAGGGAGTGAAACGCTATTGAGAAGGGTGGAGTCACAAAGAAGGCACAGCACATAGAACAAAATTGAAAACAAAAACAAAACAGCACATGGAAACGAGACAATATGACAGACACACATCCTCTTCCAGGCAGTTTACTAACATTGTATGTTGATTGGAAATTATTAATTATTTCCCTGATGGTGGAAATTGTCATTTTCACTGCTCTAGCTCTTCTCTTAAAGCCACCTAGCTAATTTGTGAAGCTCAATTATCTTTTGCAGCATACTGTATAAGACATATATACTTTTTTCTCCTTGTGTTGATGATTAAGGGATTTTAGGCTTTGCTTTCACTCCTATATATATTTCTGTGAAACAGGAAGCCAGGGCTATTTTCATGTTCATAATCACCTTGGAGTGCTCAAAATTGTAAATATATGAATGGGAATATACTTTAGAGATATTTTACTCATAAAAAAATTTAGAGGTGCCAGTAATTGTGGCCAACATGAGAAAAACATTTATTTCATCAGAAGAATTTCTCCCTTTTTTCCGTTTTTATTTTAATGGTAGGTTAGATTTTTTGAATGAAAGATCAAAAGGATAAACAATGCAGATTTATTTTTACAACCTTTGCTCAGATTTAGCAAGAGTGCCAATATTAGTGGAGGGCACTAAAAGAGTAAAAATTCTCATAAAAAATTCTCAAACCTACAGATTGTACTAAGTCAATAAGATTTGAAAAAACATTAATTAAGGATGCATTGAACTGATCAAAAGTGACAGAAATGTCATAGCAATGAAAGAATCTTATAAATGCAGTAATGTTAAAGGAATTGTGAAAAAGGTGTTATGGTAGCCACAAAACTCTTAATCAGCATATCAGCATAATAATAATTAGAAATGTTTCTGAAGCAGCAAAGGAGCATATTAAATACAATAATTACAATAATATTTTTATTACTAATTCTACTGTAGTTTTGATTAAATAAACGTAGCTTTGGAGAGGACTTCCTGCGTCAGTGTTGCAAAAATGACCAAAAGACAAAATGTTACAGCTAGTTAGCCAAAAGATGTATTGCTTTATCGTGTCTCGCATGGTTAGGTCACAGTGTCAAATTGTAACTTCATACCCACTTATAAAGCAGGGGGGCGCTGGAAGTGTGTGCCTTACATAGATATAACTATGCTAATTGGAGTAGAAAATGTTACTTCTAGTCATTGCTGCACTCAAATGTTCCTGCTTAGTGCTTACTATAATCATGCCTTGTCTGTAGGCTGGGAATGGAGCATGACGGTCAGGGCAACCGCTGCGGTGACGAAACAGCCATGGGAAGTGTCATGGCCCCTCTGGTGCAAGCAGCCTTCCACCGCTACCACTGGTCAATGTGCAGTGGGCAAGAGCTGAAGAGATACATTCAGTGAGTTCACACTTTTCTTTTCTCATACCTCACTGTTTTATCTAAAAAACTGGAAGGCCTTACACTTATGTGCATGTTTTAAACAGAAATGTGTCTCTTCACACATATGCCTATCATGTTTATTGCTGGTTGGTTACTTGAGAGAGTAAATATTGGCCCTTGTTTTGATTGTAGCACTGCTTTGTTTGGTGTAACCTTAGGGTCAGTTAACTGTTTGTTTACCTGAATTACAGTCACCAATAGGTCGCTTGCTGCGAGAGAGTAGAATGGCGAGATCAAAGGGCTTTAATTTAACTGGTCAGAAGATTGTTGTGGTATCTTATCTGTGGTATTTTAGTTTACAGGCAACGTGACCAAAAGGGATTAACTCTAATGCAACCCATAATTGCTGCTTTTGGCCATGAAGATTATGGTGTTTACTCCATTGCTCTATCAGCATATTAACTACATTGTGCAATGGTTTTGTTTTTATAAGATGTGCTTTAGAAATGTGTTCAAGCTTTTTTTATTTAATTTTGCTTTAAAAGCTTTAAAGTCATAGTGAGACGATTTAGAAATAACATGGCATATTTTGAACAGATAACAGTTTCATCTGCATGGCTATGCTTGCTGAAAAAACACACGCACACACAAAAATGGACATTCACGGTTTGTTTCACAGGCCAATATGCTGTGTTCTGCACCTGGGACACTCTGAAGTAATTATTTATATAATACATAATGTGAAAAGATACTACACATAAAAATGCACTTTTGTATAATTTACTCAACCACATGGTATCTTATCTGCAGTGTTGTGCAAGTTACTTCCAAATTGTAATATATTATATATTACTTGTTATTTAAAAGTAAATCCTTACATTATAATATTACTGATTCAAAATTGTAATGCGTTACATAACTTCTGCATTACTTTTGAGTTACTTTCACCAAAATAACTAGAGAGCATGCCGTCAGCGCAGCTGAAGAGTTCTGCATTCAAATACACACAATAGACTAAAGCTTGTCTCAGCATCAGCAATAGTATCATTACCAGGAATATGTCCGAGGAAAATAGTAGGAAGATATTTAAATTATTTTTTGTTTTCTGAGTCCGTGGCACAAAGGCATACATTTCCTGACTCGCCATCTCTTTTGATGCACCTTAGGTCATCTTTATGGCTTAAAATTATAATGAAATTAATAATGCACATATAAATTATAATTTTTGTTTTCTATATCTTGTTATTTCTATATTTTGTTAAGTGGTCATTTAAAGCTTTTTTAATTCATGTTTTTTTTCGCTGAGTTTTGGTTTTTGTGATTTTTTTTTTCGAGGACACATGTCTGCTTTTGTAGAAGTTATTGGATACTGCTTCAAGTTTTGAGTTCTTTATTAAAGTCTTTTGTTTGTATTTTACGTCTGCCTCTGATCTCCTTCGTCTGCACGAGACGCAACTTTACAGTGTTATTACAGCGAAGGTTTAACGTTTAAATAGGGCTATATGCTGGAAATGTTTTATTTTATTTTAGGCAAGTTGTGATGATTTGAAAAGGTTAAATTGATAAAAAAAATGAAAACTTATATTTAATGAACAAAAAAAATGCTCCAAGCTTTTTTCTAAAGTAACTTAATAAAAAAAACTAAACTAAATATTATTATTATTATTTTGCCATTATACAAAAATCTGAACTATTTTAATAGCTGATGAGCTGTTTTGGTAGAAGGACCACTGTCCAGTGCGAGCCGGGCGGAGTAATTAGCCTCTAGGCTGAAATAATTCCCACTGTTGGGTCAGTAGCCTCGCGACACTTCTGTAAAACCTGCCCTAAATAGGCCTTCACTTGAAAGTGAAATATTTATCAAACTTGATTAGTAATGCCTTACACTACTGCGTTACAGCAAAAAGTAATATATTACTGTAATATATTACTTTTTTAATGCATTACTCCCAACACTGCTCATCAGTTTGACTTTCTTTACTCACACACAGATCATTACTTGAATAATGTACCTGTGGATTTTTGTTTTTGTCCGTATAATAGATGAAATTGAAGTCCAGTGCTGTTTTGGACCGCATTGTCTATCATTATATGGACCAAAATAATTATAATTTTTTTTTTCAAATAAACTATACCATTAAGAAAATGCTAGATTAAAAACCTCCGAGTGCGGTCAGTGTAGAGGCGCAATGCACAGGACACAACAGCTTTAAGGCCGGGTCTGCCTCCTCCTGGGGCAGAACTTGCAGGTTCACTACCTGATCGTGGAAGAGCATTACCAGGCCGGGGGATCAGTTGGGCCGAACTCTAGCCACTCATCATCGACAGAGAAGGCTTGTAGGTCCCCCACCCTCTTGATGGAGGCCAACACAGTCAGGAGCACTGTTTTCAGTGTTAGATATTTTAAATCCACTGACTGAAGGGGCTCGAATGGGACCTGCCACAGGGCTTGTAGGGGCAACGGCAATGTCCCAAGAGGGTACAAGGTGTGGTCTCGGGGGATTAACCCGACGCACACCTCTGAGGAAACTTACGTTGAGTTGGTGTTTCTCGAGTGATGCACATGCAGTGATATGCAGCAATGACAGCAACATACACTTTGAGAGTCGAAGGGGACAGCCTGCGCTCCCACCACTGCAATCGTGCATCTCTGTGGGTCCTCTTTGCCGAAGTGGCTCAGCTGGACTACCTGAGGGTGGAGTCGCCATTCTCCAGCGTGGGTGGACTGACGTGAGAGTTTGCTCTTCTCTCGGTTGACCTGAAGACCCAAATGGGTGAGTTGCCATAGCACCAGGTCCCCGTGCATGCACAACAGATCCCTCGAGTAAGCTATTATTTGCCAGTCGTCGAGAGAGTTGAGAATGCGGATGCCCATCTGCCACAGAGGATAGAGGGCACCCTTCGCGACCTTTGTGAAGACATGGGGAGAGAGGGACAGGCCAAAGGGTAGGACCTTGTACTGATATGCTTGACCCTCGAAAGCAAAGCGCAGAAGGGGTCTGTTTCGAGGCAAGATCGAGTCATGAATGTACCGATTACTAGCCTTGACTGATACAAGGCTTGTAGATCCAGGATGGGTCTCAGTCCACCGCTCTTTTTGGGCACGATGAAGAAAGGACTGTAAAACCCTGGCCTTATCTCGGCTGGAGGGACAGGCTCGATTGCATCCTCCGCCAGTATGATTGCAACCTCCGCACGCAGGACCGTCCGTATCAACCAATGCGAGGGGCTGAGAAGCGCTATCCAGGCTCCCAGCCGAGTCCCTAGGGGAATCAAGGGGAAAGTTGACCACCATGCCTGCAGTGGGGCAGCCTGTAGGGGGACAGGGGCAGGGACTGATCCCAGAAGGCTGAAAGTGCTGGACAAAAGTCTGGCTGCTCTGAGCAACGCTTACCTTCCTCAATAGATCCCATGCTGGCCACACAGCGCTCCAGGTCAGCATATAAGGAGATGGGAACCTCTGGGCACTGGGCCTGGAGGTGTGAGAAAGCATGGCACGGCAGTCGCAAAACTACTATAGTCCTACGATTTGTTGCAGGAAGGACGCGAGGGCCATGGACAACGTAGCCATGGACATCCACTCGTACTAAGCACATGATCCATCCACGAAAGCTGCCTCAATGTGTTCCCGGCCCAGACACGTGAGGCAGTGACCGTCCGACGAGGTGAGGAAAATCCCGCACCCAGAAACGCACGGTTGGATCGACATTCTGGAGAACTCTTCACTGACCGTGAGAAATTGCTCTTTAGTCCTGGATTGCCCAGGGAAGACTTATCGCAGCAACTCTGTGCACTCAGAGGTCTATGCTCACTGGAATGCAAAAAGCTGGCGCAGGCGGCCTTAAAAAAGGCCACCAGCCTGCAGGATCCGCTGAATGCTGTCAGATGAGAGGGCAGAAGATCACAGGAAATCTTTTTCAATGTAGCTCCACTACAATTTCAAAAAGAAAGATGAGGGGGTCTCCAGCTCAGGAACGGCATAGGCTCTGAAGTGAAAAGCTGCAAGTACACTGCATTCGTGCCCTCTTATACTCACGTAGTAATGAGGTGCACCTGAATCAGTGCACGCCAATATTCAATGGCCTTTTAGTTGAAGCTCAAAGGCAACTGGTCTGGCAAGTTCCCCATATGTAACTAAGTGGTGAAAATAGATGGCGCTATCCAACAGCAAACAGAGACACATTATACACATTATATTCTAGGCTATGGGGTTGGGGCTGAATTTCTTTAATAAACCTCTTAATTTGAGGTCATTTATTCATTTTAGCCCTCATTGATTCACTGAATCAGTTCAGAAGACATCTAGTGCCACTTAAGGATTTTTAAATTATACAGCTCCATGTTTAGGGTTAATCCTGTCAGGGCCAAGGGCTGATGGGATGTAAATTACCCATTAATCTTGGCAACTTACTGCAACCAATACAAATGAGATGTTGAGTAGCTCTCTATGACAGGAAAAGCCTTTTCAGCGTTGTATATTGAGTTTGAAGTGGTCACTATTCTCGGTAGCCTTTGAACTGTTTAGAATAAATTATTTTTCCATTTACAGCAAGAAAATCAATGCATTTTCAGAAGTTAAATGTGCAATCCATCTGCATTTACCAAAACATTTAATTTGTGCTCTTTGTCTTTTCTTTCTTTTCTTTTTTTTTACTCAGAAATCAACTCTTGCATAACCTTTAACCTGCTCATAAAGAAATGTTCATGATTAAAAGCAGACAGATTTATTTCTGATAATAAATGGCTTCACTTTCAGTGGAAATCCTTGAGCAGCTCATCTTTGGCTTTAGCTTAAAATAGCCGGTGACTTTCTAAGTTCAAAATCTCTTCATGGGTTGGCAGTTTGATAGCACTTTTTCTGCATGTTCTGGCCTCACTCGGCACTTCAGGATTTTAAACATTTATTGTAAATTATCTATTGCATGGATGTTAGGAAGAGGGATTGATTCACTTCTCTGAGCGTTCAGTAAGAACTCAATTTAATTTTAAGAATCATATGAATCTGTGAATGTACAGTATGAGTCTCATTTTCATACTGTCCTCTTTAGGATTACCGTTTGCTACTGACTTTACCGTTTGCTAAGTGACTTCCAACATTTAAAGGATCTTTCGTTAAAACATTTATTAGGTTTACTTAAATAGCTGTAGTAACTTTGTTTGTTTGTTTTTCACAGTTCATATGATTGCCTGCTGGACGATCCCTTCAAACATGACTGGCCACAGCTCCCTGAACTTCCTGGCATCAATTACTCCATGGATGAGCAGTGTCGTTTTGATTTTTGAGTTGGATACAAAATCTGTACTTCAGTGAGTATCGCTGGAGGCTATATTCTCCCTTGACAGATCTGATAAATGTCAGTCATTAAACCAAGCACCAAATATGAATTCTTTATGTATGCATGTATGGATGTCTCTGTCCAAGGTCATTTCATTAGAAGTGCTTCAAATATATTTAAAAATATTTCAATGCCAGGTTATATTTATGAATGTATAAAAAAAGAAAACATGTGACTGTATTCATTTCTGGCTTTAGAATTATTTAGTTTCACTTAAATATGTTAATTTATATTCAGTTAACCAAACCTAGCCCCCAGTCCCAAAACAACTTTTAAGTGTGAAATGAATAGGTGCTACAAAGTCCCAATCACATGTACAGGGAAAGAGCTTCACACCTGGTTTATGGCCTGACACTGAGAACCAGCAGATGGCAAGATGTTTGGCGTTCTGTCATCAAAGGTTGTAACACTAGTAAACAAGAACAGCATGCTGTGATCCTTCCTCCTAGCCCCTCAGTCATGCCGAAACAATCTGTGCCAAGCTGTGCACCACAGCCCAGCAAAAACTCACATCTCCATCAAATGTTCTTTGACCAACTAATCATGCTTTAAACTGCTGGTTCTCTAAAGACATGAAAAAAGGGGCCCCATTGTCAGTATTGATAGAAACAGTTAGATTTCAATGGGCTTGTAAACTAAATGTGTTGCTTCTCCCATCTGCAGAGTAACATTCTGAGGACTTTGTTGTACAAAAAAGGTAACTGTGTTGTTTTGCCAACTAATATGTTGGCTGATTAATCAATATTTTTATTTTTTATTTTTGAGAGCCTTATTTAAAAAAAGCCACGTCCCAAACTCTTTATTATTAATCAAACATACAGCATCCTAGGGTGAACAGTGTATATTTAAAAAATAAGAGTACCACATTTTACCATAAAAAGTCTTCAAAATAAACGAAACATTGGTTTAGTAATGCAAACAAGTAATCTGACATAATTACTTATGTGTGAAGAATTACAATGCAATGTCTTCCCGTATCAATGTGCTGAAACACAGCAACTCAACCCAAAGAATTCACAGTTTTATTATAATATTGTTTCTTATTAGAATGTTATATATTCCATTTTAATTACACGATTCTGCTAATTCGTCAGTATTTTTTCACATTGTGGAAATCATTGGGCCTAACTGATAAGTTACCAGTGTCAGCTTATGTGCAAGAGTTCACTCGGTTTTTACCCCTCAGTATAATAAGCATTGCAATGATTGCCACACACATTAATTTCTGTCAGTTTCTTTACTGTATTCAAACCTACATGCAATTTTTTTTCTTCAGTAGACCCCAAAAAAGGACATCAAATTCTGCTGTTTTCTTGTGTTTTTATGCGCAATTACAATAATTGATGAATGAGGTCTACAAATTTCAAAATGTTGTTATTTCATTGTGGTTGCATATCATGCCAACTTTTATAACTTGACAAAAGAATACCAGCAATCAAAATGGCTTCACCTATTGAAGAGCAGTGCATGAATGATATAAATCCTGAAGCCAGTGACAGAGCTAAAGAAAACTGATATCCTTTAGTCCAGTTGCTTGCCAAGGGACTTGTTAGAAGCTTTAAATGGTAGTTCATTTTACAGTCTGTGCTGTTTCTCCCTTGGGCACATCCATCCATTTATTAACCGTACATCTGAGCCTTTCTACTCTGAATGGAATTGCAAATAAGCAGCACTATTTTGGCGAGGCACAGAACTGAAGTATTGTATCTATTAGTTTCCTCTCCCAGTCTTGTATTCCAGACTCACTTTCAGATTTTTTGTTTACATTCCCTTTTTTATCCTGCAAAATATTGTTTCAAACCTTTGTTTTGGAAAATGTGTACTTCGTACTCCAGCTATGATTAATGACAAGTAAAAGTAGTAAACAGAAATCTAGCTATGTGTCATTTCTGAATTTAGCAATTAACAATTAACAATTTGTCAAAATCAAACCAATCAGTTTAGTTATCCTGTGTTAAGTTTTTTTGGTTAATTGTGACCAATGTTCATAAAAACAACATTATAATATATGCATTTGATGTGCTTTATACCACAAAACAACAGTGTAGAAATCAGAGTGAGGTGAATTAAGCAGAATAGCAGTGTTATGCGACAAAATCCAATACAACCCAATTATATTTAGTGATTCTGTCTTCTGACAAAAAGAGCAAGTGGATTTGCAGCATTCACTTTGATGTGTAAAGTGTAGCCTGGCTCAAGCTGTTGTGGTGCAAGTCAAACCTGGTGTAGACATAATGTCTGGTGGCATGCAATGAAAGATGGGTACATACACCGTTTTTTGTTCTGGAATCACAGTCGGCTCAAATGTCACTATGGAGTGACGGGAACATACTCAATGTGTCATTTGCAGTAAACAGTATTCCCTTTTTTCCATTTTCATGTTAATTTCCTGGTTGTCAAGCAGTAGCACAAACTTAAGAGCGTCAATGGCAGCCCTGAAAGGAGGAAATCAATACTTTTTTTTATTATCTCAAGCACCTAAGAGGAAAAGGATTGTCAGGGCTTATCTCTGCTGGTATTGTAGCTCAGCCAAAAAAAAGTTCGAAATTCTTTCAAATTTGTCTAGTCATTTAATTCACTCTAACTCTCTCCTAAAATGCCAAGCAACCAACCATGGGTGCTTTTCTCTCTTTTCAGTTTCGCACATTTGATCCATGCAAGCAGTTGTGGTGCAGTCATCCAGATAACCCCTACTTCTGCAAGACCAAAAAAGGGCCTCCATTGGATGGGACTGAATGTGCACCTGGGAAGGTGAATTAATGTGTCCACATATTGCTAGGCCTACTTTGTCCTGTTGTTTCCAATTTGAGTCTGTCTCACTCCTTACTTTTCACAGTGGTGTTACAAAGGTCACTGCATGTGGAAGAATGCCAACCAAGTGAAGCAAGATGGAGCCTGGGGTGCCTGGAGCAAGTATGGCTCCTGCTCTCGCTCCTGCGGGACGGGCGTACGCTTCAGAACACGCCAGTGCAACAACCCTGTGTATGTTATCTACTGTACTCACAGTCAGGATAGCTAATAAAGGTCACTGGCACCCTAGTGTACTTTTCATAATCAGAATTATCATATGGATGGTTGCAATGTCTTTGAAGTGAAAAGAACTAACTTTCCAGAAATAAAGCACACTAGCAGCAGGGGTCAGCACGATTGACTCTAGCCAATGAGATAAAAGTTCAGTCCCAAATGTAGCATTCCTCTTATATAATGGTTAGTTTGTCTTTTATATCAGTAATTACTTGAATATTTAAAACCACATAATGTCTGCATCGGGCCTGCTCATTTTTCTTGATTTTAAACAGCATGCAATAGTCTGATTACCTGTTTACATTCATAAAACTCTTAAGAAACATCTGCACTTGGTGTTCCTTAATCAGTATAGCTGCCATCTTTGCTGCCTAAGTGTAATTTTCTTTTGGAGGAGACAGCATTTTTTGTGCCAGGCTGCTTCTTAATTAGCATGCATGCTATGAGAATGAAGGAAGCAAGAGATCTGGGGATTTAGTTTTTTTTTTATTGCCAGCGCATTAGTGTGCTAGTTGTGAGGAGTGTCAGTTAAGGACTTGTTAAACGGCATTCAAATTTAGCAGATGCTCTCATTTGCAGAAAAATATGCGTGATTAAAAATCCAAAGTTGGGCTTAGTAATGAACGATGCAGAAATGAAACTGAAATGTAATACATATTTCGTATTCTATCCAAACTTTGATTAGCTTGTCTGAAGCCACATCTAAATATTTTTCATGAAAGAAGGCATAGACATGTTTCTAATTTCTGTTTGTGCCAGACCTGTTTACTGAAGTGAACTTTGTTTCTGATTAAGCTTAGTTATTGACTTCTTTTTAATGTTTAATGCAATTAGTTGACCTTCTTTGAACATTATCTGTTATCTGTTAGTCCATCTAATGGAGGTCAGGACTGTCCAGGGTTGAACTATGAGTACCAGCTGTGTAACATAGATGATTGCCCCAAACACTTTGAGGACTTCAGAGCTCAGCAATGTCAACTTCGCAACTCCCACTTTGAATACCAGAACGCCAAACACCACTGGATTCCATACGAACACCCAGACGGTGAGTTTGTCAGATTTTAAAGCAGTGTAATCTGGGCAAGTATATTTATATAATAGATATTTTTATTCAATGTTGTTTTGGTGTTCCGGGAGCACTTAAATAGTGTGCAATAGAATGCTTGTCCACTTTTTTTATCCACCTTGTTCAGGAAGTATCTCTCTTAAAATAGATATTGTACTGATTCATATTATTTTGCTAAAACGCATTGTTTGGCAGCTATATATAACTAAAGTCGAAAATTGCTTGTGCCTAACCATCCTGGTTCATGGCTCATGCCTGTCTTTCCTTATTTGTGTCACATTCAATTTTCACATTGCTCCACATTTCTTCATGGCTATTATGTGTAAATCTAACAGTATGTATTGCCATTCCACTAAGCACTAATTTTAATAGCGACACAGAAATAGAACAGCTTCTCTATGCCATTTATTCACATACAGTATACAAAACTGGCACTCTATATTTTGCAGGAGCAGGGACAGCAAAATAAAAACGAGCTTAGTTGTCCACACACATACACACACACACACAGCTTGTAAATGTGTCCTCTCTCCTGGGAGAACTACAGTACAGCACATCCATTCTAATTGTGGTCAGTTCCACTCTACTCAGTGTGTTCAGCAAAAGAAGGGAAGGCATTCAGAGTGCCCTCACATGGAAGATGACAAAGTGTCGTTTTGAGTGTATTTTTCGTCAAACTTTACACTTACTTCTGTCCAGTGCCATTTATTTGTTATACTTTTGAGTATGATGAAAAACATGCTTAACACCAGAGCCAGTGAAAAGCATCACTAAAAGCCACTTCACTCTTCTGTCAACACTTTCATTGCTTTTCATTATATGTTCATAACATTTGTATTATACAGACCTTAACAGATCACTAGTTCATACACATTAAAATGTGATTAATGTGTTTAAATGTGTTATTTATATATAATAATTATGAATCACTTTTTTTGTAATGAGTAAAATTATGTTTTCTGAGCTGCACTTTATGTGTGTGTGGTCTGTATGCTGTAAGTTGAGGTAGGATTTTTCTTTAATGAATGATTATTGTGTGCATTATTCAGCTGCAGAATTAATCCCACATAATTGTGAAGGTATACTTCATATGTATTTAAGTTACAGTACTTGGCCAACACTTCCACAAGCGTTCCTGGCATTGTATAAATTGCATTTTTTTATATTCACACACACTTTATGTTTATTTCTTTGTATTCCGTGTCATCATTTATTCTTGTCACTCCAAACCTGTATGACTTTTTCTTTTCTAGAACATAAACTTGTTGGAACAATATGCATGTTTTCACACATGTTTTCTCTAATTAAATAGTTTTTTTGTGGTAACACTTTATTTTAATAGTCCACCTTAGACATTCTACTGACAGTAAGTAACTTTGCAGCTACAGTACATATTAACTAACAGTCATTAGAGTATTAGTAGGCTATCTGTTTAATATCTTCTTACACTTTATTTTGAGGGGTCTACAGCATACAACATACTGACAGAAACTTTGCAAGTGTGTGTATATATATTTTTCATTTCAGCAAACAAAAGATGTCACCTTTATTGCCAGTCCAAAGAAACAGGTGATGTGGCTTACATGAAGCAGCTGGTGCATGATGGAACAAGGTGCTCTTACAAAGACCCATATAGCATCTGTGTGCGTGGAGAGTGTGTGGTATGTATCTGAGTTTATTTATGGATTTTAAGTATTATTTCATAGTTGTATGCTTTATCTTTTAGAAAAATGGTAATAGTGTGCTAAAATGTCATTAGCTCAAATTAATACAATTAATATTGCTTGTATTTTTTACAGTAATAATGATGTGCAAAAACTGATTCTCACAATTGCTTGTTTAAAACAAGTGAATATCTTTGGAACATGTGATGCCATCAAATTAGGCTCAGAATCGCCTTCGCTTTAAAATCCTTTCATAATTATTTAGTGTTCTAGAACAAGAAAGGCAGAATGTTTATATTTGCAAGAGATTGTTTTTAGTAAATAGTAATTAGTTTTATGCCTAATTATGCCTATTATATGTGCTTATTATTAAAACACCAACATTCAGTGTAGATGGGCATTACCTAGTCTGACGTTAAGGTTCACATCTGACTTTCTGTACTTGGATGTAGACGTATGTTGACAATTTAAAGCACACACTTCTGGACAGGCAGAAAGGATTCTGCACATATTAAATTTAATTGTAAGTGCAGGGGAATCTGTCACAGTGTACAGCCTTGCTACTTCTGTTATAAATGTGTGAGTCTCTGTGGTTTGTCGCTGAGCGACTGTGTCTGACAGTGCAGTGTGTACATGATGAGTGCCACTTCACAATGAATGGTGTTCGAAGAATGGATGTCTGTGGATGGAGTTGATAGAAGTACATTGATTTTTGCAGATGGAATGGACAATGAATCGTGATTAGCTTTTGGGAAATGATTGATAGTGTGTCAGATTTAGGGTTAGGCGTTAGGATTTATTTGCAGATATATATCACCTTTTAAAAAAGTTTTGTTCAGCAAACTGCTGCAGTGTGTCTCATATTTGTCAATGTCATTTTGTACTTTTAAAAGAAAATAACTGTTTCTTTGTGACATTTTTTTTCTGTGACCAAAATAGCAATACTGGAGATACTTCAATAGTTTATGATATCATATGCAGACATATCCGGAGATGAAAGCTTGAAGTATTTCTGATAGCACCTTGCACATTTTTTGTCAGTGTGTCTTCCATATCCCCTCATCTTCTCTTTCGTTCACCCTGCTTTTTCTTCAGAAAGTGGGCTGTGACAGGGAAATTGGCTCCAATAAGGTGGAAGATAAGTGTGGTGTGTGTGGGGGTGACAACTCTCACTGCCGAACTGTAAAAGGAACCTTCACCCGTGTACCTAAGAAAGCTGGTAAGATACTTTGCTCTTCCTGGGCCACTGACAATATTTCACTTATATGGTAGACTGCAGCCCTGTCATTAAGCTCCAGAGTCTTCTAGTTTAAGGACAAATCTGGAGTTCACTTTACTTTTAGGGGGAAAAATAGCAAAGTAATAATGCTGAAATGTTTTGAGATTTGAGTTCTCTCTTCTATAACTGATATATGATGATGTATTTATTATATTAGATGTGACATCTCAGAAACACCAATGTCTTTAGTAGTTTTATGCATGATTTATTAATAAGCAGTATTATTATTTTAGTATTCAAGGAGATGTGTGAAATAGTTTTAAAATAATTTGTTAGCACAAGACTTTGTTAGCTTTTAAGTTTATTTTTAAGTCTTTCTCTCGCTGAGTCTCCTGGTTCATTCAGTGAGTTTTGACTTGAGTTTTAACAAACTTCTTTTTTCACACTGGGATGTGTGATTTTGCATGAATCTCTCAAAGCCCCTCCACTCACATTTTAGACATTTCACTTAATTGATTTTTGAGATTTTTGTTAAACACATTCACGTGTAAGGGCCTTCTTTGCAAATAAACCACATTCAGTTGTCTATTACACACACTCAATCTGCTTTCATTTTTTTATCAGACAAAATTGAGACCCATCCACTTTGAGAGTATTAAAAAAAGCCAATGAACATTGGCGCAAGCTAATTGCCTCCAGTTGCAGCTGATCAGCTGATTATCCTTGAATTCTGCCTCTGTGTTCCGCAAAACATACAGAAGAGGATCATGGTTTTGTTGCAAGTCTCACTCTTTTTATTTGATCTGGTTTCTGGTCACACTAATTGCAGATCAGCCAGTCTCTTTCATTGACACTGTGTAAAAGAGAAATAGCGCCAATGTCATTGGCAGTGAATTCAGTATGAAGTGAACAGCATATTAAAAACCAGGACATTTTGTACCTGGGGATTCACAATACTTTTGTTATGAATAGTGCAGAGCAGCCCATTAAAGAAAAGCAATCAGGTTTTTGGGGAAGGTGTGTCATTATTATTGAGCCAACAGCGGTCAGGGATGAAAGCATGGTAGTCATCTAATTGGGTTTCCTTAAGCAACCATTACTTTACTTTTTAATGATATTTGCTAGTTGTGCAGCCCTAGTTGGAGCTTGAGGCTTGCTCTAGAGTTAATTTATAAATACATTCCCCCACTCTGCAGACTGTAGCATTTTTAAAGATAATTTTAATTATATAGGATTATAAAATTGTGTATGTTTTGGCACACTGTGTTAGTAGTCACAAGTGCCAGGAGTTCCAGCCTTGAAAGTTCTGTTCCAACAAGGGTCTGAAGAATAATAATTTAAACTTGTGTTCAGATGGTCTAATAAAACTTGCATTTGGACTCTTTGATTCTTATTTATATATCTGCTGAGTCTATTCAATTTTTTTAATGTAAATATTGTAATAAGTATAACGTTTTTTTTTTTTTTTTTTTTTAATTAAGCAAGCCATTTAAATTAATACATTTACTAAGAATGTATTAGTAAAGACAGTAAAGACACTTAAAGCATTGCAAATTAATTCTATTAATGTAATACATTCTGTTATGTACACTTTCTATATATCAATGAATCCTAAAATTCCACAATAATTCCACAACTGTTTCCAAAATTGATAAAAATAAGAAGTGTAATATTAGAATAATTTCTGAAGTATCATGTGACATGAACAAAATATATTTGAAAATATGTTTGAATAAAAGACAGTTTGGTAAGTAAAAAAAAACTAATCTTAAAGGAAAAAAATGCAAATTCTGTCATTAAATTACTCACCCTTGTGTCATTCCAAACCCATAAGAACTTTTTTTAAGAATTTTTTGATTATATCAGAGAGCCATCTGTCCCTCTATAGACAGCAAAACAACTGAAATAATTCAGATCCAGAAACGTGGTAAAATGTAGTAAAAAGGGGGCGGTTGGACTTGCAACCCAAAGGTCGTGGGTTCAAGTCCCAGGTCCAGCAGGGATTCTGGGTGGGGTTAGTGAATAACCAGCGCTCTCTCCACCTTCAATACCACGACTGAGGTGAGACCCTTTCCAAAAAAAGTATTCGCATAGCATCACAAAAGTGAGGTTGATTTACTGGTGTCACATGAAATGTTCTACCGATTTTTTAGTCGTATTGCTGTCTATGGAGGGAAAGATGGCTCTCTGATATCATCCAAAATATCTTAATCTGTGTTCTAAAGATAAAAAGTCTTGGGTTGGAATGACATGAGAGTGAGTAATTAATGACAATATTTTCATTTTTGGGTGAACTACTGTAAACCTTTACGCAGAACACGGCACCACAATTGTGATACTATTGAGGCCAGTTCTTTACAGCTGCATGAAACTGTGACTCTGTACAAAATCTGTAAAAATATTTTCACGCTGCATTTCATAACATGTTCTTGCTTTTTGCAAGTATGTTGATTAAGATGCCTTGTCTCAAATTAACGATTGGGCCTGATCAGTTCCTCCCCAATTGTTCAAAATCCGATTTTTTGGCCATTGGTGGCTTTTATTGTTTTTTAATGTCCCAAGAATTCTGTTGTGTTGTCCACAAATGTGTTCCCTTTCTAATTAGCTGAAGACATAGTTGATTTAATGATGTCAGAATAGAACCAAATATAGAAAGCATTATAGGACATAATTAATCTAATAATCATATTTATTTAAGTGCATTACATTTTATATTTGTGATTAGAGAGGAACCCAAATGAACAAAGGCCAAAGGTCTGACATTTTTATTTTGTTCCTGGAGGATGCTGTCAAGCCCTGCATGTACACCAGCTCTTTTGAATGCAGTGTGGGGGACTATAAAACAGAAATTACTTCAGAGCTGTGCCTGCACTGAACCCAATATGACACCATTCCCTTGTAAGATAAAAAAAAACAACAACAAAAAACACATACATATGCAAATCATGTTCTGAGGATAAATCTTCTTCAAAAACAAGCATTAGCCATGTTCCTCTTGCACAATGTTATATTGCTTTACTTTCCGGAGCTGCTATTACACATGCGCTCACAACAGATCCTCAGTATGTCTTCATATGACCTGCTGTTTATTAACAATGTGGCATACAGGCCTCTACAATGACGATAATGCACACTCATGCTAATCCATAATGAAACACAGTCTTTGCACAGATGGCAGGACAAATGTGTCTATGGATTCATCTGTGTGTTCGTGTTGCTTCTGAAAGACATGGCATGTGGCATAATTGAGCTGATGCACATTAATAAATGGGCCTGTCTTGTATTTGACTAAATTCCTAGCTCTTCCTGAGGATTTCACATGTGGCCTTGTGTGTTATGAATGCATTAATTCCTTTAATTATGATGTCACATGCATTATATTTACTTGTGACAGTGAATGAATGTTTCATCCTGGCTCCAACCCGAATTTGCATGATGTTTATTTTTGACACACAATATTTGTCATAATGGGTAATTGTGCACAATTTATGATGCTCTATGTCACAATTCCTTATAATATACTACACTCAACTCATTTGCATGAACTAAATCAGAATTTTGACTTTTCTCTATCTAACTCTAACTTATTTTATTGTCAATTGATCACTTTTTTAACAGGAAAAAAGTTAAGCAAGAGATCCCAAAAAGAAATGTTGGAAAACACAACCTGCAAGTATCTTGTATTGTCTAATCCTAGACTTCTCCGTCCTGTAGTATTGCTTTTCTTTGCATTAACTGTAGCTTGTAGATTCAAAGCTAGCTGATATAAATTTGACCGTGTCTGAAAAAAAAATACTGTTGATTACTACCAAAAATATGTTTTCATTAATGCACTTATAGTGGATGCCCATAGGGCAAATGTATTGAATAGTTTAGAAGCAGAAATGTGAAGGTCATGATTTTCTTCAAACACTTTAATTATTCAAGTAAATTGATCCTTTTAATATATCGTCTTGAGAAACCTTTGATGGAAGATTATAATCAAAATTCCTTTGTGATCTATAAACAGCATTTTGTAGATTCGTTTTGTAGACAGATGTGTGTGTGTGTGTGTGTGTGTGTGTATATATATATATATATATATATATATACAGTATATATATATACTGTACTGTGCTGCAGATTTTAATTACTGTTTTTATTTGAATTACACTATAGAC
>JAUCNO010000795.1:7048629-7067694 GCA_032353835.1 Enteromius viviparus
CATAAACGGCCTGTTCTGTTGTAACTCTATGGCGCTGCTGCAGTCGGCGCTAACTTCCGGGAACTATTGAACGCCCCCATGATCCGTTATTGCTGTAAAAAAAAATGGTCCATTGGGGTCAACAGAGTTGTCGCAACTCTCTCTCTGTATGGCTCTGTACAGAGGCATCTGATGGATGCAGGTTAAGCCCGCCTCCCAGAAGCCCGGGTAGTAGGGTAGCTTGGCCAGACTAAGCTCCTATGAGCTTCATAGTCGCGAAAGCCAGGCTAATTAATTTAAAATAATATAAACATGCTTGAAATATGAAAACATTATTCTTGTTTTAAATTGTTTATTTTCAAGTTTTATTTATTTATTGTCTAGCAGAAGTTGAAGGGCTGCTAACTAAAATTTAGTAGCCAAATTGGTTGTTGAGCAAAAATGTTAATTTCAATCCCTGATTGCAGGCATAACTCAGTTATTTTATATTTTTATTTTCGATTTTTAATTTGAATCTGGCTGTGCATTATAACTCTCCACCTGGTTTTCCTTAGCTATAATTATTAATATTATTATTATAAAATTTAATTTTTTTACTTGCACTCCTTTGCATTATTAATTTGATGGCTTAAATGTACCTTGTACTATATAATGTGCCCTGGGAAATATATAATAAACAAAAGATGACTCAGATTCATGAATTTACTCCTGTTGTATCAGCTTACATTGTTGTGTTGAGTTTAATTACAGTCTCAGTAAGAATTGTTTAATTTTTTCATAAAAAACCTAAACAAGCCCCTAACTGATCATTGGCTATGAGTCTGTTTTGGTACTCAGCCCGACTTCCCCACCTCTAAGCACATCATACTGATATTTTATGACCAATTAATGCAGAAAATATTCAAATTTTAATATTGTTTTTTGCAACTTTTGTCGTTTTTATTAGCATTATTTTAAATAAATAATGCATGTTACAGTATTACCCCTCTGTGGATCAGTGACTTAATAGCTACAGAATAGCTACTGATTTTATAGAAAATGTATCTATAATTATACAAACAGTACACACTCGGTGTCTGAACATCTTATTCACTCATTTACTATTGGTTTTAGCCATGAATAAAGCAGCTACTTTCTGTATCCTTTTTCATTTATCACATTACATTTAAACCACATTAGAATAAACCATTAGAACATTTTGGAGGCAGCTTGCATGCTTGTTTGTTTTAGTGTCATGGCATATATAGTAAAAGATTGGTAAACTGCATTCCCCCTTTTACAATAAATACTCTATTTAAAAATAAAATGTATGTAAACTTGAACACTGACAAGCCTGAATAGTTTTGAGAGAGTTGTCTCAGATGTCAGTAGGAGTGCACTTCCTGTCAGAAAGAATAGACAGAGCTGTCATAAATGCCGCATGCAACTGAAATGCCTGACATGCTCTCTCTTTCTCTCTCTCTCTGTCACTGTCCGTCATTCCTTCCCTCTCTCTTTCTCCATCTTTGATCTGTGATTGCTCTATCCCTGGATGTGCATGCGTGAAATTATGAGGCTGTGTCTGTCAAAGAGAAAAAAAAAATCCTTTTCCCAGTTGTGTTTATGTCGGACAAAGAAATACAAGTCTTAAAGAGGGAGAAAGAATGGGGTGAAAAGAAACGCAACTCTTAATTGCCTACCAAGTGCTTATGCAGCAGCAGCTGCCTCCAAGATGTCACATCCTGTTTCTGTTTCACTTCTGCTGCTGTCACAGCTGTTTTCTACACTTTTTAATATGACACTTTGACATTCAACTCAGGAGGATGTGCTAATGCCTTAACATGGATTAGTGTTTTACCATTGTATTGGAAGTCAACAGAGAGATGTGATGCACTTTCGCTCTTGTGGTTTTAGTGAGGAAAGACAATGGTTTCAGTTGGTTGGCTTTATGATTTTGAACTCTTTTGGTTTTCAGGTCAATATATAAAACCAACAAATTCGCATTTGCATTTTCTTACTATTGTACAAATAATTCATGTTTTTTTCACTGCAATTGTCTGCCCTCTCCTCTTATTTTTAAAGCTTCAGTTAACTTCTTTGCGTGTGAAATGAGTAACAACACTGTCTGTTCTAATATAGTTGATTCTGCATGAAAGCTTTCTACAAAAGCCTCTTTGCAAAGCCTCCATTAAATTAGATTTACAAAAATGTGTTAAGATCAGACTGACATTAAGGACCTCTATTCCTCCTTCCTTTGAGCCTGAAACAGCAACACTTCTGTCTGATTTCATACTTCTTATCACTAGTAAAACAGCAGCTGGCTAAATATCACTAAATAGCAGCCCCTTTCCATAACCACAAAATCTGTTCAGCTGCAAATATGAACAATTATGTCTATTTTGCCATACTACTAACGGCCCTATTCAGACCCAGAGAATTTTTACGAAATAGAGGATTGTGCAGAATCTGTGCAAGCATGGATTTTAGAGGACATTTCAGAATGGTATGGGCTCTTTTTACAGCGTATATGGTGTCTAGCAACAGAACTCTTCAAGTCCTCCTTTTTGGCGCCTTCTAAAGGTTTATATTTATTGTATAAACCTAAGACACATAAACTAAACTATCACATAAACACATGCATTCACACATTCGTACGAGTTGCAGGAAGAGAGAAAGTGAAGAAAGAGTGAGTTAAAGAGAATGAAAAATAGGTGCTATTGCATCGACTTGAATAACCATCAATCAAAAGGTTAACTCTCGCATTGAGTTCATCAACGAGGTTAACATTTATATATTATAACAATTTTACCAGTTCAGCCTGAATCTGGAGGTTTGTACAGTACTTGCATTGCCTGTGTGCTATGGTATTTCTTCTGTGGTCGCTGCAGAAAGGGGTTTCCCAAGGTTGCTGATTGGAACTGGAAGTCAGTTGTCGTGGAAGTTTTGGAGGCTAATGACTGGGCAGTGGCTGAAAGTGTAGCGAGTCGCGGACCGGTTGAAGTTTGACGCGGTGCAGTCGGAGACTTGGTAGTCTTGCGTAGCCAGACCTTCAGACTGACGGCTAAAGGTCTGGAATTCATAGCAGCTTTCTTTGGCCAAGACCAACATGTAAAACAACCAATAACAGTACGTTTCATTCAGCGTCACGTTTCTGGGCGTGGAAATGTCCCCACAACAACAGACCAGCGTGCAACAAGTCAGTCAACATAGAAAATCAAAGAAGAAGAAGAAAATAACTAACAAAGTTTGCAAGTAGCTACAAATGAAATGACAACAGTAATCAAGAGGGGTTTTGTTTAAGTATGCACACATTTCCACTACAACCAAATAGGATGGAAATAAAGAATACCATTACTTACCATAGAACAATGGTGTGCACTTCATCAACAGCCATACCGATGAGACGCTCATGGTAAACATCTGTCTGAAGCATATCTCTCTCTCTTTTTAACACCCACAAGCAATTCTGGAGAACCGAACCCAATACTGAATTGGTCAGATGTGATGTCAGGGTCTGTTGTTTCTTGTTTGCCCAAAAATGTGGCTGATATCCCTTTCTCAGTTAGGTACTTCACTTGATCTTTCATAATAGATAGGAGGGGACACACAACTAGTAAAATTGGATCTGCTGAGAAAGGGTCAGCCAGGCTTGGAAATTAATACTCTTCCCAAATCCCGTCGACCAACAGGCTAAAATATCTCTTTTTGTCTCCACTAAGTGCCTCAAACAAAACTCCTGGACATCTCTTAAAGAGTGTATGCCGTGAACCTTTCATACTTTTGAGATTCCAACATTTACTGTAGCTGTTCTTAATAAATGCTCATTGTCACTCATGTAAACACAACAGTTTTTCTTCCGAAATCACACATCTGCACTTTGTTTCCTGGCGGACCGAAAATAAACTTACACAAACTCTCACAGAAAGTAAAGAGATAAAGTAACTAGACTAGACTGGTTTTCTTCTCATCGTGGCTAGGCAGCAGCAGGGAGACGATGGAACGGTTCTTAATAACGGCAAAGGTGGCAAAGAGCATACTAAGAGCATTGAAAACCGGGTTATAATTAAAATATTGAATTATTTTACCCATTAAATGATAATGATGTCCTGTTACTTTGACCATTGTCTTAATTGTTTGCCCAATATTGATGATCTCCTTCTCGAGTTGGGAGTCTCAATGTGTTCTCTTGTGACAATGTCTGTTGTGGCAGGCAACAAGATATCATAGGTCGATTAATGACTTCCTGTTGTCTGGAGGCCTCTTTGTGTAATTCGGCTCCTCATGTTTCAATGTTCCAATCAAATCTTAAGTGTCTGATTCGCTACACAATCTAATAATTGTCTATTGATTCACATGCATTGTGTGCCTGTGCCATGGCAAGCAGAGCTCTTTTTTTAATCTGCAAAGGTATTTCCTTTTTTCATTTGTTTTACAGACAGACTCATAATCTTAATGCATTGACAGGTTTCTTGGCCGAGAGTATTCATTCATAATCTGCAATTGTTTCACTGATTAACTGAATACAAATGGTCTATTGTTTGATACTGTCATTCTTTCTGTTTATTTTAAGTGGTTTAAATTTAGTTGGCAAACAACATCTTGTTTTTTATGTTTATTTATTCTGACTCAATTGGCAGTGTCCTCATTTGTCCTCAGCTGTGCTTAAAATTGTCTACATATTTTGTCTGCTTGAAGTCTACAGAGCAAAACTAAATAAAATGTAGAAAGGAGAGTCTTGCCGTCTATCACAAAATCACTTGTTATGTAAATGCCTCTATTATTCTGTCAGAGTTAAGTCAATGTTATACAGATTTGCTACACAAATCCTCAAATAGTCAATTATGAGTTTAGATTAGATTAGTTTAGATTATATGCTTAAAAATACTTGCATTTTTTTTTTACTTCTGTGAGCCATCATCTGCTTGACGATGTTTACAGTATGATTTCACTTTATTTCCCTGTGATGTCCCTCTCTACACACAAAGTTCAATAAAAATATGTTTCAAGAAAATATTTTTTACATTTTTATTAGTTATTCTATTTGGTTTTATAAACTAATTTATGCTATTTGCTTTGTTTGTGTATGTCATTGAGAAGAGGGGAAGGTAAAACAAGAATCATTATATTTTGTTCTGTTTTTTATTAAGCTAATTTAGACATTTTTTGTTCGTTAAATATAAATTTGTGTTTTTTAAAATACCAAGCAGACAGTCAGCTGATCATAAAATATGACTGATCAATTTAGCCTTCTCAAATCATCACGACTTGCCTTAAAAAAAAAAGAATCGATAGGCATGCTAAAACAGTTATATATATCTATAGAAGCTTTCACGAATTCGCACTTCTTCATAAATTAAATAAGCAAATTTGGCGTGCTGTCCGGGGGCGAGCCGGGAGGTTGGTGAGCCCCGAGCCCTGCTGCTTGTAACCCTAGCAAGCGCAGAGCTCGAAGCGAGGCTCGGCCCAATTCGCCCCCCCTTGAAGGTGCGAAAGAAAGGCGGAGAAGGGGAGGAAGGTGGGATGCGTAATTAGATATTGAGAGGAGGGAGATGATGGTACTTAAGCCAAGGCGGTTGAGTGGAATTAGGATAATAATTAATAGGCTAGTGAGTGTTAAAACTGATGAGTGTTAATGGGTACCAGCTGTGCTGACACTCAGTGTACACTTCCCGAAACTATGTTAAAACACAATTAATGAAATGAGGCCGAGCCCTGCTGGTTGTAACCCTAGTGAGGGCAGAGCTCGCAGCGAGATTCGGCCACGTTCATTCAAAAAGAAGCAGATAAGGACAGCAGCCCCTGGCTGAGGGGGGAAGAAATTACGCCTTGTTTGGGGGGCGGCTTGGTGAGTCAGACTTGGAGGGAGGGAGGAGGTTTGGAAAGAATGAGCTGGTGGGAGAGGGATTAGAGGCTAGGGAGATTGGCTGGGGGGAGCCTCTGGTGGAGGTGGGGAATGCTTCGAGTGGAAGCGGCGCTGAACTGGAGCTTCTGGTGGAAGCAGGACTGAATTGGAGCTTCTGGTGGAAGCGGTGCTGAGGGGAGCCTCTGGTTGGAGGCGGGGAGAGCTTCAAATGGAAGCAGGGCTGAGGGGAGCCTCTGGTGGAGGCGGGGAGGTGACGAGAGATGGAGGAGATTTAGTTTGAGGAACAGGTTTGACGGGCCTGGGGTGGTTAGAAATGCAAATGTGGGCCCGGTTGAGGGGATACAAGGATTTGGAGAGATTTCTTTATGGAAGATGGGTCGGATCTGATGTAGCTTTGAACGCATCAGAGGACCATCGTCTGAGAGTTTGGATTTGGCTTGAAGATAAACCTTTTTCTCCTGCAGAGGTTGCTACGCCAATCCTGAAGAAGTGCGAGTAGTAATTGTCTGGGTGTAAGCCTGAGAGATGGAGCACTGCTTTGAGGTGCTTTTGGAACCAAAATCTCGAGGTTGGGCGGCTTAATTCATCAGTGAAAAGGGGTTCAGCTGGGGAGGTGGCGAATAGACTTCTGTAGGCGAAGAATGCTTGAAGTGTCTGGAAAGTTTGGATGCAAGTTAAACATATATATAAAATGGCCCCTTTTCATTTGATCCGTTTTGCTTTGTTTGAGAAAAAAGGCCATGGTTTATGATAGAGAGGTCTTAGATGGTGGGGTGAATGGCAGGATTAAATGTGGTGTTAACGGTTAATTCTGAGGCTATGAGGAACACGAAAAAGGCCAGGGTCAACATGGCTTCAAGGGTTCTGGCTGTTAGGATAGACACATATCCTCTACGAAGAATGGTGAGGCAGTGGGCGAGAATTTCAAGGGTGATGGGTAATCTTGGATCGAGCGGGGCAGTTTTTCCTTTTGAATGCCTTTAAGCAGCAGGGAGGTTTGGGCGTTGGTTATGGCAGGAGATGGAGATCCGAGGAGCAGTTTGTGGAAGAATTGCAGTCCGCTCATGCAGCTTCTGATGGAGCCTGCTTGAAGGTTTTTGAAGGAATTGAGGTAGGAGATAAATAAGGCGATGACGAGGAGGGAGAAATCGGGCAATGGTAAATTGAAGCTAGTATGGAACGATATAAAAGATCTCCAGGTGGTGAGGTAGGATTGGAGGGTCCGGGGTGCGACTGCATTAAGAATTGAGTTAAGGGAAGCTTCGAGGAGTGGCCTTAAGGGGTGATTCAAGGTAATATCAGATGCGAATAATGAGGAACTGGGGTCGGCTGGGGATTGGCATCGGGGGCTAGCGTCCTGAGAAGTGGGAGCTGTGTTTGTTAATGCAGTGAACGGTGGCTTCGTTATCACAGTGAATAACAATGCATGGATCCAATTATTCTGACCCCCAGGTGGCGGCTACCACTATGATGGGGTATAGCTCAAAAAGGGCGGAGAAGGCTAGATGGGGAGGAGTTTCTAACAGCTGGGAAGGCCAAGGGAAAGCAAACCATTGGTTGCGATGGAAGCCGCCGAACCTGATGGAAGGGGTGTCTGTGAACAATTGAATATTGACGGGGGAGGAAATCAGATCATTATAAAAGAAGAATTGGCCGTTCCATTGGGAGAGGAAAAACACCCAGAGCTGAAGTTTGTGGAGGCATGGGGCTGTCAGGCTGATTTGGTCCTCTAGGGCGGGGGTGGAGGAGGCTAGAGTTAGAAGGTGGGAGATGAAAGGGCGGCCTTGGGGAATAATTCGTATCGCGAAGTTTAGGTGCCCAAGGACTGATAAAAGTTCTCGTTTCGAGCACTTTCGGTTGGTGAAGATATTAGATGAGATCAGGATGATTCTCTCCTGAGTCTACTTTCTCGTTGGGAAGAGAAGCGATTAATTTCTGAGTCCAGGTTAATACTCAAAAATTCGATATTGGTTTTGGGTCAGGGTTTTTTAGTGGACAATGGTAATGCCTAGGTCTGCGAAGACCTTTAAGATCCTGCTTAGGTCAGCGCAGATGAGGGCGTGGGAAGGGGAGATGAACAGAAAGGCGTCTAAGAGGTGGATGAGATGGTTAATTTGTTGGTTGTTTAAAAAGATCCAGCATATGGCTTCGGAGAGCATGTCAACATTTTTTTGGACTGCTTTTACAACCGAAGGTGAGGCGAACAGCAAAGTAGAATTGGTTCTGCCCCTGGATGCCAAAAGTCAGGGTGGATAGGCATTACTTTAAAGGCGGACACCACAAATGCCCGATTTGCGGCCAGGAGAGGTGGTCCCAATTTCAGTTCCTGATTTATGGCCAGGACAGTCGATCCCTATTCCAGTTCCTGATTTATGGCAAGGGGAGCCGATCCAGATTCCAATTTCAGATTTACGGCCAGAAGTGCCGATCCCGAATCGGGGGGAGTTTGCGCCCCCAGAGCGCCTTCCTGAGTTTGCGTCTCCCTGAGTTTGCGCTGCAAGAGCGCCCCCCTTGAGCTCACACTGCATGGGCAATTCCCCTCTAGAATACCCACCAGACGCCACTCCAGCTGAGCAGCCACACAGACTATGGGCCCACCTCCCCAAGAAAATTTTGGCAGCCATGGTCCTGGAAAGGGTGGGTGAGAGGGCAGTTTTGAGTTGGACCCTGTGGCTCTTAAGGCTCCTGATCCACCACTGCCATAACTACCCCCCCCCCGGTTCATGTCTTCCTGTTGTAGTTCCTGTTTATGGTTTTTCCTATGTTAGTGTGATTATGAGTTGATGATTCCCCCCCCTGTGTTTTCCAGCTGTGTCTAGTTTAGTTCGTTGGTCCTTGTGTATTAAGTTCATGTCCTTTTCTGTTTAGTTTGTCCATAATTATTGTTGTTAATGTTGTATTGTGCATGCTACATTGTCTCCAGCAATTGTATTAAAAGACATTGATTTATATTGCATCTCCTTCATCTCTATTCTCCACATGGCAAGGATGTAACAATCAGTCTGTGTGGAATAAATGTATAGATTATACAAGTTTCACAATACCAGGGTCAACCACTCCGCCCCTGACAGTACCTGTGCACGTGCCTGACCCAACGCAAAGTGCATGACAGCACGGGTAAAGCTGTATGGAAAATGTTATATCAAAATTGTTTTGGTATGTTTAATGCAAATTACTAGTTGTTAACTTATTTAGAAAAATGTGGATTAATCAACATCATGAATAACGATAAGAACACACACCTGGATTACAACTTTTACATAACTAAATGCACAAATTGTTTGAAATTATAAGTAAGTAAGTAAAGCAACAAAGGAGTGAAAATGACAATTTTTTTGTGTTAAATGTGTTGGAATGAGGCTCATTGCTTATGTCTGACTGCTAGTATAGCACATTTAAATTCAAAATAGAATACAAAAAAACTCAATCTGTCATACTGAGTTCTCAAGTAAACATGTAAAATAAAACTGAAATAAATAAAACAAAATAAAATTATGTGAATTGTAGTTTCCTTTGGTCTAAACTGTGACTGTAACGTGGTGTCCAGGGAGAAGGAGGACGCGGGGAGCAAATCGTAAAATATAAAATAAAGACTTTAATAATGCAAACAAAAGCATGGAGTAGTTTCCATAAACGAGATCATAAGGATACTGACACGAAACGTTAACATTAACATTGACCGACAAACTAGAACTCAAAAGACACAGTACTTAAAGGCAGACACTGATTACAAGACACGAAACAGCTGGGGAGAGACACAGGTGGATTAAATGAGTACTAATGAGGACAGAGCACATGAGGATGACATAGAGCACATGGAAAGACAAAACAAAACATCACATGACACGGAAACAAGGAATAAACAAGACACGGATGTTACAGTGACCTTAAAGTGTTTAAATATTTTACTGTGAAAAACACGTTTCTTCAGAAGAAGAAGGAATGCAAATTATAAAATAAAAATAGCTAAGAAATTCCCCAAAAAACAAACAAAAAAAAAAAGTTCAAACTTGTTCAATTTCTTTGAAGGGCTGTTAGAAAAGAGAAAGAGGGTTGACCTGAGTATAGACTAAACTTTTGATTCATCCGGGTCTTTTTCTCATTAATAAAATGTCATGGAAATAGAGCTTTGCATTTGACATGCAATTTTGTTCATCTTTCAAAGCCCCCATCAGTTTCTTAGGTTGGTAGTGAAGCAATGGCATTGGGTGGCCTCAGAGCGATAATTGCAGTGAGCACAGGGGGTAGACAGACGTTATTTTCCTTCCAGAACAACAGCACAGTGACGTAAAAATACCTGCCATTCACTGAGCTTAGCTGGAATTCTTTTCAAGACAGGCAGGACAGCAACTCCCCTCCAGGCAATTTAGCATTAGAGCATGCTGTTTCAGATCTCTCAGTGCAAAGATGGGAACTGGTGACATTGATCTTAAACTTTTACTGTGGGTTCTCTGTGATTAAGACCCCATTTATAAAAAAAAAAAGAGCATCAGATAAGGTAGTAATTATTTAGCTGAGCTTTCATCAACAGTTTCTATTATAAAATGACATTGACATGATGTCTTGGGGCCTTTTGATAAAATTATGAAGTTGATAAAGATCACTGAAAACATACCGGCCCAATTTTTTTTTTTTTTTCAAATGTATACTATGTAAAAATAGTATCAATTAAAGTCTGAAATGAAAACAAATACATTTTGATGTTTATAACTGACTGATTAATTGTGTGTGCTGATTGCCTGATGCCAAACCCATGATGTCTCTTCCGTCTAATGAATGATAGTGATTCTAACTGTCAAGCTGCAGCAACGCAGATAAATATAATCCATATAATTTGCATGCTAGTTCTAGTTTATTTTATTCACTACAAAGTGGTACTGTAAAATGCTTAACGTGCCCTAATGTATTAAGATCAAATACTGTATACCCTTTATAGATGATGCATACTGTACTATTTGCAGGTAAGAAGATGAGCACAGAATATGGTTTTCTATAGGAAAATGTGATTGCTTAATTCATATTCTGGGCACATCAGCTTGACTATACGGTTTTATTTATTAGGTGTATACCGAATTTGGTCTATTAATATCACTTTGTTTGTCACAATGATACACTATAGTCTAAAATGATCCATGTATTAAGGCCTGTTCACACAGGACGAGTATCGCGCACAAATATCCCAGATGTTTTGAACGCCTCGAGACTAAACTAAAGGGCACTAATGTGAACCAAAGCGAAACACCGATGCGTAAAACCACGGCGTGTTATAAACTTGCCCACCAATGAAATTTCTAACTTTGTTCACGTGCCTGAAGCTGCTGAAGCTACATTACACGGCATGGTGGCACTCAAGCACAAACCGATCTTGCTGATCAAACAAATTTAGCAGATGAAGAAGAGAAGATTTCCCTTGGCAAGATGACTGTACAGCTGCTGGTCTGGTTATCTCCATTGCCGGAGCTGCTGCTTGAAATATCCATGATTTTTGTCAGTTAACAAAGAAGCGAGTGAATGGTTTTGGCAAGAGCGTCTTGTAAGGGATAAGATTAGCTCAAATATACAAATAAAAGTAAATCAGAATCATTTAAGATTCTATAGGGAATTTGAACAGAATCACTGTTTTACGGTGGCTCACTAAGTCTGCGATTCACTGAACAAGCCGTATAACATCAACTCTGCGCTGGATATTAAAATCCAGATAGTAGTGTAAACCCTATTAATAAGCATGGTAACAAGATCGGCAGTTTAAGACATTAAGTTGTAAGCACAAAACACAGATGCTTCTCTTTTCAATTATGAATATGGCTTTATTGGATAAACCTAAGACATGTAAACTAAACTAACACAAACACAAACATTCATACGTGTTGCAAGAAGAGAGAAAGTAAGGAAATAGTGAGTTTAAGAGAATGAAAATGTGAAATCCCAGTTCTACAGCAATAGGTGTTATTGCATCGACCTGAACAATCATCAATCAAAAGATTAACTCTCACATTGAGTTCGTCAATGAGGTTAACATTAATATCAAGTTCACCAGTTCGGCTTGAATCTGGAGGTTTGTACTTGCGTTGCTTTTGTGCACTACGGGATTGCCTCTGTGGTCCTTGTTGACGAAAGGGGTTTGCCCGAGGTTGTTGATTGTCTGGGATTCGGTCGTTGTAGAAGCCTTGGGAAGTGGGTGGTGGCTGAAGAAGAGCGAGTTGCGGTCCGTTTGGAGTTGATGCAGTGTGGTCTTAAAGGCACGGCAGGCAAAACTTAACTTACACGAACTCTTACAGAAAGAAGAGAAAGTAAAGAAATAAAGAAACGAGACTGGTTTTCTTCTCATCGTGGCTGGCAGCAGCAGGAGCCGTCCATGCTGGAGCATGTGGTGCATCTCTTTAAGCAAAGCATAATTTTAGCTGAGAACTAAGAACTAAGGCTAGGGCTAAAGAGTTAAGAGAGAGGTGTCAGAGGGGTAAGAGAGTAAGGGATTAAGAGATAGATTTAAATTGTTCCTGAGTTTTAAACTCATCTTTGGACACATCCCAAAATCATGTTTTAACCAATAGATTTGATTCTTGTTTAGGGTGTTGTGAGATTTCTCCTCCCATACCATAAATCTAAAAATGTTATCTTTCCAGTCACATGGCCTGAATTTCCCCGCTTTGCAGAGGGTAATATTAAACATGGATTTCTAGAACATGAATAAAATACATTTGACTAAGAATAGGTGGAAAGAAACATTTTGAGCAAGAAAATTGAAGCAAAACAAAACTAAACACGGCTATTTAAGTAGAAACCATTCGTACGTTGTTGAAACACATATAAAATGAGTGAATAACACATGATGATGTGTGGGATACATATAATATGCAGTTATGCATATCAGTTATTCAAGTTCATATTAGTATATTTTCAGTATACCACTGGCTTTACTCCTTTCGAGTTGCTGTTCGGACGCCAGCCCCGGGGTCTCCTGAATGTGGCGAGAGAAGCGTGGGAGCAGCAGCCGGCACCCCATCGCTCTGGGGTGATGTGTTCACTGCATCCTGTTGCTCTCTAGAGTACACTCCCAACACACAATTCAGTCCAAACAGCTTGTAAAAGTGCACACTTAACAATATATTTTTTTGTTGAAAAAAACTATTGCATTAGCAAGCATTAATTAACTAAATCAAATAAATATTTGGTATTACAGCTTTTGGTAAAACAGCTTCTGTTCCAAGGTACACTTGCCCATAGTTTTTGGCCTTACAAAGGGGTTGCACTATACACTAACAGTGAAACTAAAAAAAAAAAATTTAATTCTGAAGGAAAAAGCATGTGAAAACGTAGTGAGATCTACAGTAAATAATACAGAATAGGTTGGTGTAATGAAATGTACAGAACAATTCCTGGTAACACTTTATTTTAGGGTCTCTTAATTAGTTGCTTATTAGCATGCACATTAATAAGAATATTAGCAATTAAGCACATATTTCAAGAGTTCACGCTTTCCTCATAATGGATAAGCAAATTTGGCATGCTGTCTGGGGAGCGAGCCGTGAGGGCGGCGAACTCCGAACCCTAATGTACGGAGCCCTAGCGTGGGCAAGAGTTCGGCGTTCGGCTCGCTCACCATCTGCCCCCTGGAAAGTCGTGAACTAAATGGAAAACGGAGGAGAAGGGGTGGAGGAGGGACGGAAGCGGGAAGCGGGAAGCTGGGAATGAAAAGCTGGGAGCATTTGTAGTGAAGGGGAAATGACTTGATTGGGCGCGAATGAACAAGGGATGATTAGGAAAAGGGTCATCAGCTGTGTATGATTACTCGTTTCAGCGATCCTCTCGAAATTATGTTTAAACATTCACTTATGCCTGATTCTACATCCATGATCCTACATGATAGCTAAACTTAACAACTACTTTATCAAATTAAGAATTTATTGAGGCAAAAGTCATAGTTAATAGAGAATTGGTGTTCCCTATTGTAAAGTGTTACCCAATTCATTAATGAATATAAAGCAACCCTTTAACTGGCACTGTCATACAAAAAACTATTTTAGCTCAGGTCAGTTTCATTTAGCAAATTGTGTACTTGCTTCAGGAAAAGTTAGATTTTTGTGGTCAGGTAAGGTCAGTCAAGACCACATGAGTAAATCTAGGTAGCAGTGACTTTTGCTTAATTGATGGCAAGAAAGTCCTTTTGACTTACTGATTTATGAGCCTAAAAAGTTTAGGACCTCATTACAAAATCCACCATATGGATTAGTTTATTGTTTATAAGAAGATTGAAAGAGAAGAATGATGCCGAAATTTGCTTACATTTCTTTACTACAAAGTATACAGGATGAATTCTTACTAGGACTGGTTGTTAAAGATCCCGAACTTTCGGCACAACAATTGAACATGAAACAACTAAACTGATCAATAAGTTAAGTTAATTACAACATAATTACAGTAATATGAAAAAGGTATGGGAACCTTTCTTCACCTCAGACATATTGATCTGTTGTCTAACAACTTTAATCTGGTAACAATTAATGAGAGTAAATTTGTCTGACATGCTGAAAATCAATTTAACATTTCTTTTCCACATGGCTTGGCTTAACAATGTTCATAGCAAAAATATTAGCTAACACAACTGTTCTCAACTGTACTGCAATATGATTGCATCAGGAAAGCATTAAGGGTTTTCAAGTAGAAATAGATGCTTAATGTTAACACCTTTCCCAACACTTTTACAGTATAATGTGTCTAGTTGAATACACTGGGGTCTGTTTAATTTGTAAGGCAGCACTGCATCAGACAGGGATAAATGACTAAAAGCAGATTCCGCAAAAAAATAAAAAAAAAGGTTTTATCAACTGTCACAGGTGAAATTGAAAGCTTACAGTAGGTCTCATTTATCATGGCCCACATTAGACATTGCACCTTAATATATTTCTTTTCCCGGTATTTTACTATTTTTTTTATTACCTGTTTTTACCGCAAATAGAAGTCATGTATTTTGTCAAGCAAAAACAAGCTGAATGGTCCATAGTATGCAGTTACTAAATGGCACCCTTGCAACCTGAGTGAGTTTGTGAAGAAATTCCCATTTTACTGTAGATTGATCGATGTGCCCTGATGCTCTGATTGCAGCACAGAGTGAGTCTTAAAATCTAAATAGTTTGAAAGATTTACAGCTATACAGTGAGAAAAAAAAGAAAGATGTTTATTCTGTCCCTCACTGTATTTTATTCTGTGCTCATATGACAAGGGACATCTCAAATGCAAAATTCATCTTTGTTGGCTTTGTTATGCAAAATGGTTTTCCATTTATCTTGTAAATTTAGCCCGTTTGTGGAAACCCAGAGCTAGAGAACACTGATTTGCCAAAGGCTTCTTTTTCTCTTCCTTGAAAACTATTCTGCATGAGGGTTTATAGTTTGCTATAAATTCACCCTGTGGTCATGCCTGGTTGGTATTTGTTGTCATGGTTACTAGAAGAAAAGCATTCTCCTGAACTACAGCTGTTTAAAACTGAATTGTGATACTGATTTTGCCCATAGTTTTATAATTTTGGGTAGTCTTATATCTGTTGTTTTCTATACAATTAGACTTTTTATTAATTTTTGAGAGCCTAATTGTAATGTAGTGTCATGACCTTGTGAACCAGATTAGTAGGCTTTAGGATACAATCTCATTTTGGTCCCTGTAACCATGACTACAGTTGTGAAATTGCTTCTCTTTAAGCCTCTGGGATTTCTCAGATGAACGTCTGTTTGGCTGACATCCTGTAGTCCCTTTTGCATGGTCACTGAAGTTCATGGTTACATTTAAGGACAGCATTCTTCCTCATGATGATGCAGTTCGAAAGAAATTACGAAGATCTAGAATAATAGAAGCAGTGAAACTGACTAAACAGTGAAGAATTTTGAAGGTTTTGAAACCTTTAAAGGGTTTTCTGAATGGGAAACCATGGTTTATGAATATTCTGAATATGAATGTTGTTACTATTGTCTCAAGAAGGTTTTATTTGTAGATTGTCTTGATAAAAAAACAAAAAACAACCCCTAATGCTGTGTTCACTAGTGTTTCACATACATTTATTTACAGAGTATGGAAAGTATTCAGACCCGCTTAAATGTTTCACTCTTAGTTATATATTGCAGCCATTTGCTAAAATCACGGCTCTGGCTCAGTCATACAAGAACAGTCACAGACAGTGGCGGTTCTACATGGAATTACTCCCTGGGTGAGACCCCTCTTAGCACCCCCTACAAATCCATGATGTTAATAGTTATACTTGTTTTGCTAAAGGGCCTGAAAAAATCATATGCATTTATTTTCCAGTCTGTGTTTTTTTTTTTTATTGGTCTGGTTGGTCACCATCTACAAATGTAGCTAATGATGAGCAATGAAGTTGGTCTCAGGATATGGTTCTGTTGGATATGTTTGCCATTCATTTATTTATTTGTGGCGACCTTGGCCATGGCCAAATCCCCCTCCCACCCCTCCCTAACATGCCCATAACCATATTACCCCTATAAAAAATTCTTGGGGAGGTTTACAGTCTGTGAGGTTCCTGGGTCATGTTGGTGTCCAGGGAAAGGGCAGTCTGATGGATATTTAGGAGGGGCTGGCTCTGGAAGCGCGGGCTCTGGAGGCGCAAATTCAAGGGAGCGCTCTGGAGGTGCAAGTTCAAAGGGGCAATGTTGCTGCACAAAATTAGGAACTGAAAATCGGGACCGGCTCTCCTGACCATAACTCAGGAACTGGAATCCAGATCGGCACTCCTAATCATCACATAAATACAAGAAACACCAAAAAAGGACAAAACACACAGCAATGAAAAAGATATCAAAACATGAAGACAGTGAAAAATGGAACTAAAGACAAATATAAATCTAACAGTTTGTTTATGTTGTTGTCATTGAAACTATTAAATAAACAAATTAATTCAACTACAATTTACACTGCAAAAAATGCTTTCTAAGACTAGATTTTTGTTTTCAGCCAGAATATCTAAAAGTTCTTAAATCAAGAAGGATTTTCTAGACAAGAAAAAGTGGCTGTAAGAAAAGAGCTAGAGCATTTGAAATGACCATTTCCACCATCTAGGGAAACAATTACTGTAAGAATTTCTAATCAACATAATGTTATGAAGCTTCCTAAAAGAGGACATGTGTCTCTATCCTCCTAATATATGGCGATGAGTAGAGTTTGAGTGGCAAAGACTCTTCAAGGACCACAGCTGGAGAATTGCAGAAAATAGTTTAGTCTCAGGGTCAGAAAACCTTTAAAAAAAATGGTCAAACAGCCCCTACATCAGCACATGTGGTTCAGGAGGGTTTAAGAAAAATTCTCCTTGCTCATACAAAAACAATCTCCAGCATGTTCAGTTGTCAGAGCTGACTGGAACTACAAATGGGACTGGCTTCTATGATCAGATGAAACAAAAAAAAATGTTTAGCAGCAAACACTCAAGATGGGTTAGGTGAACACAGAGATAAAAAGTATTTCATGTGTCCAATGAAATATACTGCAGTGTTTTTGATGTTGTGGGTCTATATTTCTGCTGGAGGTCTTGGACATCTTGTTTAGACACATGGCATCATGGATCCTATCAAATACCAACAGATAACAAATCTAAAACTGACTGACTCTGTTAGAAATCTTATAATGGGCCATGTTTGGGTCATCCACTGGGACAATAATCCAAACACATACATCAAAATAAACGCAAGAATTTTTCACTGAGCACAAAATGAAGCTTTTGCCATGATTGTCCCAGTCCTCTGACCTGAACCCTGCAGAAAATGAGTGAGGTGAACTAAAGAGGAGAAGCATCATCATAGAGCTGGTATTCTGGTATTCTTTTTCTTCCCATTTTCAATTCACGAGTTTGCACTTCCTTATGATAATAACGATAAGCATGTTTGGCGTGCTGTCTGGGGGGCGAGCTGGCTCGAACCCTGCGTGCCCCCTGTGCACCCAAGGCGCGGAACAAGGTGGAGAAGGGGTGGAGGATGGTTATGCAAAACGTCATAAGGAAAGATCAAGTGAGCTTAGTGAGTAATTCGGTGCCAGCCATGGCGGATCATGCATTAACACTCCTCCCAAAATTAGTTTTCAACATCACTTGTTTTACTTGGTAGGTTAGAATTTTTGATAGAAAGATCAAAACAATAAAGAATGCAGATTTCAAACAGAGTTATCCTCTGGGACAGAAACTAGGTTGCCCAATACGTTCACTGACATGTTAAACTGAAAACTTGAATTCTCCTTGAATTCACAAACTGAGCTTTTAATAATTCAGTTATACCCATTCATATTGTTATATTCTTGAGTCAGATTCAGTCCAGTATAATTTAACCTTTGCAACAGTGAGCTAAAGAGGAGGGTGAAAATATATTTGTACATGCGCCTTCAGTTCCTGAGTCACGGCCAGGAGAGCCGTTGTCCGGTCCAATTCTCGAGTCACGGCCAGGAGAGCCGTTCCATACGTTCCCCAGACCAGTTCCTGAGGAGAGCCGTTTCTCAGTCCAGTACCCGAATCACTGCCAGGAGAGCAGTTACCAAGCCCAGTTCACAAGCCACGACCAGGACGATCGCTGAGCCGGCCAGTGATCCTGATTCTTCGTGGCACGAAGTCAGTGGTCCAGATTCCCCTTGGGTTCCGCCAGTGACTGCACGGCTTCCAGAGATGTGAGTTCTGGCCATAGAGTCTCTGTAGGTTTCGCTGGTGGCTGCACAAACCCCGGAGGTATCTGTGGCTCCTACAGGAGATATAGAGGTTCCACTGGTTATTGCACAACTGCCCGAGGTGTCAACTTGGCCCATGGACACTCGGGAGGTTCCGCCAGTTGCTGCACAAACCCCTAGCCTGCCTGTAACTGCTTTTGTCATGTCCCTAAAACTTGTGCCTTCCCATGAACCGGACCCGGTGGTCCCTGAACTAACGTTCTGTCCTGTATCGGCCACGGAGGGCATTGAACTACTGTCCCACCCTGAACCGGCCACGGAGGCCGTTGAACTATTGTCCTGCACTAAACCGGCAAAGGAGGCCATGAAAGAAGCCTCTACTCCTGTCATCTCTCCACAATCTTCCAGAAATGCTCTGATTAATGCTTGGTCACTAGTGGTCAATAAGATGTTTTTTTTTTTTTACTACTCATTCCTTAGATTTTATATTCATCACAGAAACCTGTAAAAAAATTCTTGGTTCCTCCAGGCTGCAAATGATTTAAATTTGTTCCAGTCTTCAGATCACAGAGACTAGGGGTAATAAAAAAAAAAAA
>JAUCNO010000795.1:7092863-7111418 GCA_032353835.1 Enteromius viviparus
GTGATTTTCTTCTTTGATGATTCTGCTTTTTAACATCAGGTGTCTTCAATAATGGTCAATCATCACTAAATTAATCATCTCATCATCATCTCATTAACTTTAACACTGCTTCAGTATTTTTAACACACTATAGTGTGGACACATATAGACACTTTGGGAGTGTTAATTTAACACTGGGGATTTTGCTGTGTATTAGACTGTTTTGGAAATTCAACTATTTGGGTGTACATTACAAAAGTCTTAGTAACACAATTTCTACAACAATTATAGACAAATATTAATACCCGATAGCTTGAACCGAGGACCACGGCCAATGTTTCATATTCGCGTCATGCCTAACAACGCCCTTCAGCCGTGAAGCTATTCAGATACAACACTAGCCTGTATCTGTCTGCTGTTTAACTGTTACGTGTCTTTTGGTTATTTTAAGTTTGTGTAAAAAAAGAAATCACAATGCTGAGAAAATGTAGCAATAGCAATGTCTTTAAGTTATCTGACACTTAGTGTTAGCAATGGAAATGTGTACATGTCAATAAAATTATGAGATATATTTAACCCTTTTGTTGTGCCTTGATCAGACTTGACTGCAGCAGCTCGTGTTCTCAATAAAGAATCCTGCAGAAGAAAGAACCAAGTCTCCTGGTCTTCAATTCAAAGTTTCCTACAAGACCAAACTTTTTCTTATGTGCAAGTACTTACAGAGCAGGTCTTGTAGAATTCACTGGAGTCATCACCGAGTAAAATGGGAATGCCTTTGAGGACAACAGAGCGAAGTACTGTGACGTCTGGTGTCTAATGATACACACAGAGAGAAAAGACCAGTTAACAGAGTAATTTGCAAGGCACAAGCTGACAGAAAATAAAATAGGTTGGTCTGGATGGTCTCATTTAGAATTTGATTAATGAACTATCATACAGATCAAATGCAAAATGAACCTACTTACCATCCAGCTCATGTGCTGCATCAGCTCCCTGAGTTTCTGGCCAACAGTTCCCTTTCTTGTTTTGAAAAGTTCGATGAAACGTGGGGCATACTGGTCCAGAGCCTCAAAGAAGTCTCCCTCAAGATTCTTACTGGCGATTCTATTAAACTCAGCAAACACCTGAAAAAGAAGAGAGGGGTGGGTAGGGATGGAGAGGTGGCAGAGGGATTAACATTCCAACAAGTGTTTGGATTTCTAACCACACACCTTGAATTTATTTTTAATTTGCATTATTTTATTGGTTGAGAACAAAAATTGCTTACCTGTCTCTCTATGAAGAGTCCTGGCCATCGTTCAACCATGTTCTGTACAGCAGGCACTTTTTTTACAATTTCTTGTCTGCGTAGTGGGAATGATTGGTCCATCATTTGTGAAATGAGAGTGCCATTTGGTTGTTTTTTCTTCATTTCTTCCACTATAACCATTCTGGCATTTTCTAGACTTGTTTCATCATGTCCTTCAGGTAAGTTAGGCAGGTAGTTTGCTTCACCTCTTCTTGGCCGCTTGATATTCTTGCTTGAGGATTCTCCCTCCGGGTTGCCTTTACTTCTTTTGCCTCCATTAATTGCTACATCTTCACATCCAGCTTTTCGAAGCTTTGTGCGATAATTGGCCATCTTAAATTTAAGGCTGTTTTTCCAGCCATACCATCTGTGTGGTCCAGGCTCAGTGAGGCAGGGGTGTTTGCTAATCAGTGCTTTTGCAACACTGCTGAAGTCATCATCGTCAGGGTAAGCCTTGAAACTGTACATAGTCTCAGCAAGCTTTTCTAGTATGTCATGCTTCATATCTCGTGGTAGAGTCATACGTGTTTCATCTTTCATAAAGGCAAGATCTGCCTGTCTGAGCCTATACTCAACATCTACTGAGAAGTTGGGTATGTCAAAGAACTCTGGCCACTGTTGTCTTAGCGATGGTGATGCTCCTACAGGCGACAGGATCTCAGTGTCTGCTGTGCTGCCCTCAGTGTCTGATGTTGTGGTGGGTGATGACAATGCTGTTAAATGGAGAGTCACAAGAGGGATGATTTTGACTGTAGCTCTTTCAGGTAAATCAGTTATTTCAGTCAAATTGCAGAGGGCATTATTGAAGTCTTGATCTTCATACTGCAGTTTAAAGTCATACTGCAGTGACAGTTTATTCTTCAGTTGCACTTTGAAATCTTCAATGGACTGTGGTCTCTTATTTAAAGTCAACTTCCTTATATCATCTTCAGCAATGATGACTCTCAGTAACAACCTCTGGTCCATTTTGATAATTGTTTGACTCTCTCAGCATAAAATGTGCCGTTTAAGTGTGACAAGCTGCTTGTCTCCAACCCTGTAAAGTGAAATCGGAAAAACATCATTTAGTTCAGACAACTGAGTGACACAGAACGTGGGCAAATGGCTACTACAGAGCTCGTATGCTCTAAGATGCTCATTGTACCATGATTTCATGAGTCTGCAGACAAATATTATGTCTGTATTGATCACCACAATCTTTGCTATTTGTCTGAAATCTGGGAGCCCTGAGCAAGATCCAACGGAAATTACCATATTAGCACTGTATTTAATGCCATCTATGCAAACAGAAGCTGCTACAAGGACTGTGTTCTGGTAGTTATTCCTGAGATGGAGACAGTTCTTCACATTTTCAGGAAATGAAGCAACCATTACAGACTTCACTTTGTTAATTTCAACAGATGGCTTGAAAAAGGAGGTAGCAGCTAAATGGAAGGCTATCATATGCTGGTGTCTGAGAGCTAAAGTAAGGGGTATGTTCTTGAAGTTGTGAATGTGACGCACAACTTTCTTGAAGAACTTGTGTTTGCCTTCAAAACGCATTGTCCACACATCACACAATGGACCAAAAGTTTGAATTAGTTGAGGGTAGTGCTCAATGTAGTGGTGCTTCGGTCGTAGCTTCTCGTTCGGGAAAACTTTCTGAAATATCTCTCTATGTTCTGCAATTTTGCAGTCAAGAAAGCACACTGACTCTTCTGAGAACCTTGCAGACGCTGACAATTCCAATACATCTTTTAAGTTCATTAAAACCTCCCAGGTTTCATCCCCCTCAGGAATGTGATGACCTATCAGTAGTGGCAGAAGGCGGAGGAGTGTCCAATTTTCATGACCATTTCCTCCAATTGTTGCTTTGGAAGCAAAGTTCTTTGCGATGATCTGGGGTTGGTTTGTTCTGTCTGAAAATGTATATGGAAACTGTTTAATAGCCACATTCAGGTTTTCAAGTGAGAAGTATCCCTTTGATATTAGTGCCTTCAAGCACAAAGCCAGTTCAGCCGGAACAACACCCTCCAGAAGATCATGCAAAAGATCTGGAGGATAACCATTGACAACATGAAAATGTTCCAAGCTTTCACTAAGTGGGCAGCTTCTTTTCACGCCATATTGTTGAGCCATGGTAGGATCCTGCAATACATCTTGCACCTGTCTATCATGATTTTCTTTGGTTCTTGGTGGAAATGACCCTGTACGCACTTCCTTATGTTGGATTTCCTCCCGTTTGGCCATACAGAATCGGCACATCTGACTTACTGTGAAGCTTTCAAAGAACCCTCCCAAAGAATGGGCAGCTAAATTATCTGCTGCAACAAATAATACTGTGCCTTTTATGCTGGCTCCTAACTGTTCAACATATACACCCTGTTGCTCAAGAAAAACAAGGTCCTGAATGAGTGGGCGGAGAATTTCCCCATAACCATGGTCTTTGAGACTGCTGACCTTGCAAAGTAGAGCAAGCTGAATGGAATGAAGAGAGGAGCGATATTTAGGGTGTAGATTTCCAAGTACCCAGTAAATGGCACATAGCTTGTGTTTCTTTCTGGAGGTTCCCAAGGGGTTAGCCACCTCAAAATCATCAATGTACAAACAAAGAGCAATCCTGAATTCTTCCTCTGTCAAGAAAGAATTGTCTTTAAACCGGGAACCATCCCTGTAAGATCGGTATCCTTGTGACAAATTTTTCTCAGGTGACATGGCCTTATCTAAAATGTCTCCATTGTTTAGCAATGTCTGCAGCATTTTTAGTACGGGGATATACACAAATGTCTGCTTGTCATTTTTTAGGACAAACTCAACAGGCATTACCACTGAGAATTCTTTTGAAATGTATGATGTTCGCTTGCTAGTGGTTGACAATGACCCCCCAGTAGAAGTGAATTTCAGGAATACATTATTCTCAGTAAATACTTTAACTATCTCACTCACTAAAGAGTCCTCAACATCTCCACAATGTTGATTTAGTATTTTTCCAACAGATGTATGTAACAATGGCTGTGACAGCACATAAATTTGGTTGATCTGCTCTATTACTTCTTGCAGGGCATTTTCAGAGATGTTAAGAATTGATGACATTTTCAGAAAAAGAGCAGCTACATTATGTTCCAACTGACTTTCCAAGTTCTCCACATCTTCACTGAGCGCAGTAACCTCAAACTCAACCTCATCAGTTTCAGGGGCTCTATCTTCGTGTTGAATATTTGTATGAGGTGGAGGTTCCTCAAGTTCATTATGTGACACAATTTCAGGTTTGAATGCCACCTTATTGTGGTCTTGATGTTCTTTGCTTTTATGTGCATTAAAGGTTGAATAAACATTGCTCTGAAAGTTACAACCTTGATAGGGACAAGAAACCTTTTGCTTCAGCTTCAAATGTCTTCGTAAATGGGTAAAAAAGTCAGCATCAGTGCAAGGCTCCACAAAGTCACACAGCTGACAACGGAAAGCAGTTTCACCCACGTTCCCTGGGTCCTTTTGAGTGTGCCATGTTGATAAGTGGACTTTGAGTGCATTGAAAGATTTAAATGTGCACAGGCATTCTTTATGAAGGCATGGTAGTGGTGATATTCGAGTGTGACACCCATGTTTTAAGCGGTAATGTTTAAGTAAGTAGCCCCTCTTTTCAGCACAAAATGTGCAATACTTACACGTCCACTGCATAGGAAACGGTTGGTCTTTTTGAACAATCTGAAAAGAAAGAAAAGATCATTTTAGCATCAAGCCTAGCAACATAAAAAGAACAAGAAAAAAACACTAAAATGCTGTATCAGATTTGAAATACCAGAGCTATAGGAAAAACTAAATCCTTGCAAAAATCTAATTATCAAGCTTTTAATCAATGAACTCCTTTAAGACAAGTGAACACAGTGGTACAAAAGGTAAATGACATCAAAGGAACTGTAGTCCTGGGTATGATGGACTATAAATCGAACCCACAGTATCTATAGAGACAGTCCAGAAATACTAATCACATCAAATATTTCAAATTCAAAATATGCACAAAAATTTCTGTATGATGAAATATACTATAATGATGAAAAATTTCAACACACAAGATTTTCTAAGCTTTTGATGTAATCCAATTGCTCTGATGTAAGCATACCTTTTACTTTAGCATGCAATAATAATACAGTTATTAGTTGAATATACCTTTTTTTTGCTGGGATTACGGAATGTGTGGATTAATCACCATCTGTTTGAGCCTGGAAGGGGACAGTAAAAAACAAAAACAACAATTTAGCACAACCAAGTACATGTGAAAACTGTAACAAAGGCCTATAACCCACAACGACAGTTCCCAGGAATAAAATTTACATATTATGTACAAAGATGACCTTAAAGAATAATGTAAGCCACTGAGTATGCCAGCAAATACGTTCCCTATTATAACAGTCTATGATAAACTAAAGTGGAAAGATCTTTTCAGCCAGGTAAACACTCTTGTCTGTACCAAGTCTGATCTGGGTACTACCACTGATCTATATAGATCAGTGGGTACTACACGTGGTAACCATGGAAACAGCACAGCTACGAATATCGACTAGTGTTAAGTGCGAAGTGTTAAATAAAATAACATTAAGTTAGTTGACTGTGGTGATATCCCCAATCATATGTCGACACACAGTGGTAATCCTGTCTTTGATAAACACAGACTGTTATTGTTGGTAGCTAAAGTTAGCTAAATTAGCATAGTCCTAACTTTACAGACTATCTCAAAAATAAAATGATACATCCAGACTTGTTCTGGTGTTCTGCCTGAGCTTACAAACAACAGTTATAAAACTCAGGACACTCACAAACCGCCGGGATCAGTCTGTCATCATCATGCTAGCTGCTAGTCAGTAACGTTACTCGACGACAAATGTTACTGGCATGGCAGGGGGGGGCGCGGGAGCGGGCGCGTGACGTTACGCTACACTAAAGTTTTTCCTCAATTTTAATGGGACAAAAGTCTTGCAAGTTACCTATTTTCAACACCGAGGAAGTTATGGATTAAAAAAAAAAAGTATTGACCAAGTTTCATCAAAATATAGCCACATTATGTCCATAATATAGTTAGCTAGCGTTAGCCGACATTACTACACACATCATTACTAGCAGGCACAAAACACTGGCGCTGAATTAACAGAAACAAAACTGTCTGCACAAGGGTAAATTAAAATATTTACTCACCAAATGAGTGTTCCAAGCACAAGAATCGCTGTTATGCTGACGATAATCACAAGTGTCGTTAAAGCGATGTTTAGGTCCAGCTCAATGATATCAGTTGCGGGCATGATGTGACATGTACCGTTTGCAAAATTACGAATCCCGCCACGCCAAGACACGCCTTACGAAGCAGCTTGATTGGTTGGGGATGATTGATTGATCTGCGCATGCCCACAGTGTCATAAACTTACTTTTTCTAGATGAATCCAGCTCAAGTAGACTGAGCTGGTAAGATTTTTAAACCGCAAAGTACAAGTAACTTACTAAAAGCGAGTGTTAATAGCAGGTTGATAAAAACTGATTAAGGTCAATTTACTATTTTTAATTAAATACCATGTTTGCATTTACAGTGTATGTAATTATTTATATGACTAACAATTTATTTATGCACCAGATGGCTGAATCAGGGCAAACCAATTATTAATAATATCTTAAAAACACTGTCTAATCGAATTTTTGTCACCATTTTATTACTTTAATATAGTAACTTATTTACTTTAACGTGTCAAAGTTCTGATGGGCCAGATACGAGAATTTTCCAGAATATTTTTATAATGAGGTTCAGTAAGTTCAGCATTTTTAGTTACCTTTAAGCTTTATCCCTAGCCTTTTAAAAAAGTAAATTTTAGGCATGCAGATGCAGATAAAGGAATATGTTGTGTATATCCCGAAGGCTTGATTCCTGAAACCTATTAAATAGATTCTCATGAACCATAAGATGAATTTAATTGCAGCAGTGGAACATATTAAGAGTCAATAGTTAGACCTGCCTTTGTGTATTTAAAAGCAGTGATTTCCATCAATGAATTATCCAGTGATATTTTGAGCTGTTAGTTTGTGAGTGATAGCATGCTGAAAATGAATTGTAAAATAGTATATAAAGTATAATATTTGCGCATACAATATGAACCAAGTCAAGCTCAATCACATTCTGTCAGGTTGGCACCAAAGTGTCAGAAATTCATCTGAGATCACTTTAATACAGTTCTAATTATTTGCAGTATTGGTTACAAAACTATTGCTCAGAGCAGCATATGTCATTATAATTTAAAAATAAACAGAACAACAACAAAAAAATACAGTTTTAGATTTTTTTTATATGATTAAAGGTAGGCAAAGCTGTTTCATCTCTGTCAGATGCCAATGAGATAGCCTCTTTCCTAATAATCCTTTCCTAGAGTCCTGGAGTTATGAACATGTAAATGAGAATGAAAAGGGATATAAACAAACAGATGATCTCACATGAGGGTGGGTGATCTTCTATGCCAAGGTGTCAAGCTGCCATCTGGCCTTGATCAGAGCAACCTCAGTAAGATTTAACAGTTGCTTCTCTTTGAAGAAGATGATGTTATGAAGAAGATAATCTCATGCTCTGTGCAGCTACATGATGAGTAAAAAGAATATGCCCAAAACACATTTTAATAATTTATCATTGGTGTTTTACACATAATAACAGGCAGTTTAGTTTAAATGTCCCACTTTACTTGCATTAAGATTTTGCTTCACGTCTAATTGGTTTAGCTTAAACAAGGATCACTTCCTGCCAAAACATTACGCTCTATTTCTCCCAGAATTCTTGTTTATAACTTCATACAAAGACACAAACATTCACCCCGGCAGGCCCCCGTCCAGTCCAAGGCATCTTTTGTCAGAGAGAAAATCCAATGATAAAAGGAAACTTGTGAGCATGATTTTCATACTGTTTATGTCACTTAAAGTGAGTGTTCCCTGGGCAGGTTTCACTGGGAGTTCATTGAATTGTTTACGATTCTTTTATATAATTTTTATCCACTTTACACCAGATAAGCAGTGATACGTATGCAAACAAGACATTGGATTGGATGAATTTCTGATATTATCTGACTCAGTGTAGTCTGTTTTTGCATGGTGTTCCATGAGTCTGAAACATTAAGAGGATTAGTCTTAATTTTCCCATTGAAATCCAGAGCCTCAAACTTCTAGGTGTCCAATATATTCTATTACTGTATACATAAACAGAGAATCTTTGTATGTCAATTTTGACAGTTTTACCATGTATTAAAGATCATAATTGCTCTGACAAGTCAAAGCAACTTAAAAACAGATAAGTACAACAAGCCTTTAGCTCTCAATCTACCTGACATTGTGATCTGTCTCATATAATGCCGAAGGCCCAGTTGTTTATTTTGCAATAATATTCAGTTTACCAAATATGCAAATAAATGGACATGAAATATTAATTTGATTTAAAATAATTTATGTAAGAAGAAGAAAAGAGAACACCACCAGGCACATAAAATGAGCACTTAAGAGACTGGTTGCTTTATGTTGGTGAAATACAGTATTTAGTGACTGTTATGCAAAAATATTGATTAAGATCGAACATTTCTTTGACAGTTCAAATGGGCAGTAAGCCATTGTGTAATTTTGTTATGGCCTATATGACATTTTAAATTTTAAATATAATACATTTAATGTGTTTACTAGTGTTTGATTGCTATGAGTCTTTTCTATAGCTTGAGTTAAAACTTACTTACATTTAATATTAGTTCCCACCCAGACCCTTTTGCCCCTCATACCTCGGCCGCTTCACGCCAAACTCCCGGCTTTCTCCGCCTATTTAAGGGGCCGACTTCCGCCTATTCAGTGTGAAGTCTTATCATTCCCCATGGACATAATTCTGAGCGTTTCTTGACATCCCCGTGTATGATCTTGGACTGTGTACCTCATTTCTGATTACTGCTGCCTGCCTTTCTGACGTAAGCCTGTTACCTGACTTCTCTGCTGGATTATCTCTGCTAAAACTGTCTACCGGTGATTGTACCTCCTGTCTCCTGATCTCTGTTAATAAAGTATTGCAAATGGATCCGACTGTCTCTGAGGATGTATCACAGAAGACTTCGCCATCACAGGATCCAGCAACTTTATATAATGTGGTGACTGAGGTATCTCGTCAGGCTTCTCTGTTGGCAACACATCACCAGCAACTGGATAAGCTCACCTCCATGACTGAGGAACTGGTGCGCTCCGTTCCCGCTCTCACCACGGCCATGCACCAATCCAGCCTGCGACCAGAACCACCCGCGGTGGCCGCCATAACTACGCCGCCCGCTACTACGCCGGGTTCATCATGGATGGCTCTTCTGGAAAAGTACAATGGCTCACCAGGTAACTGCAGGGGGTTCCTCTTACAATGCTCGATTTACCTGAATCAACAACCACAAAATTACACCTCAGACGACAGCAAAGTTTCCCTGATCTGCTCTCTTCTGACGGGCAAAGCACTCCACTGGGCCACGGCTTTGTGGGAGGGACAAAGCATGGTTTTCCCTTCCTACCAGCACTTCCTGAGGCAGTTTAAAGAGGTGTTTGATCATCCTGTCGATGGCAAGGAGGTCAAGGACGAACTCATGAATCTGCGTCAGGACTACTGCCGCGTCAGGACTACTGCCGCAGATTATTCTGTGACGTTCCACACCCTGGTGGCACAAGCTGGATGGGAGAGCAAACCTCTAAGACTTTGGAACAATACATGGAGCTTGACATAAAGACTGATAACCTCCTCTGCTCCCGCAGGGGGCGCCGCTACACTTCCATGCCTCTCAGTTTCCCCAGCGCAACCAACGAGGAACCCATGCAGATCGGTTTCACACGGCTCACTGAGGAGGAACGTGAGCGGAGGATCAAGAACCGTCTCTGCCTCTACTGTGGCCAGGCTGGTCACTTCTGGGCCAATTATCCCACAAGACCCCCGTGTCCAACCACTGCCCGGGTAAGCCCCTACTACCTCTCCTCCTCTTTGATTCTGGATGCCTGTCTCCAAGATGAAGAACGGCGCATCTTCACCAAGGCATTTGTTGATTCTGGGGCTGCAGGGAACTTCTTGGACTTGAGCTTTGCTAATGAACATCATCTCTCTCTGATTTCATGTACCCCGCATGTGGCTGTGGCAGCCCTCGACGGACGCCCGCTAGGGAGTGGCAGGATCTTCCACCTCACCGAGGATCTCACTCTCACCATCACGCCACTTCACTCACAGTTCGCCAGGGGACATACCTAGACCCTCCAGTTCCATCTGATCCATTCTCCTAACCATCCTGTGATCCTCGGATTCCCTTGGGTCGCTCTGCTCAACCACACGATTTTTTGGAGGGAACTTACGATTTCACAATGGTCCCCTGCCTGCCTCCACCATTGTGTAGAACACTCACCAACCGACGAAGTCACAACTCCTGAGCACCCTCTCAAGCACCAAAAGACTGGAGGATTTACCGCCAGCCTACCACGACCTGCACGAGGCCTTCGGCAAAATCAAAGCCACTAAGTTACCACCACACAGAGACACGGATTGCGCCATTGACCTTCTGACTGGCTCTACACCGCCCCGAGGCCATTTATACCCCTTATCACAGCCCGAGACCCTCAGCATGCAGACTTACATTGAGGAGGAGCTCGCCAAGGGGTTAATCCGCTCATCCACGTCACCTGTCTCTGCGGGTTTTTACTTTGTAAAGAAGAAAGACGGATCTCTGCGGCCCTGCATTGACTACCGTGCCCTGAATGAGATTACCGTCAAATATCGCTACCCGCTACCTCTCGTCCCCGCAGCTTTGGAGCAGCTACGCACAGCCCTCATCTTTACCAAGCTGGATCTGCACTGTGCTTACAACCTGGTGCGCATACAAGCAGGCGACGAATGGAAGACGGCCTTTTCCACCACCACTGGGCACTATGAATACTGTGTTATGCCGTTCGGATTATCCAATAACATCTGTAGAATAGACAAACCCTTTCAACACATATGCTGTACTATTAGTGTTGCCAATCCCAGAAACCCCTGTAGAGTTTAATGAGCACAAATTATGTCATTTGATGACCAATACATATTTGCAGTAGAATGTAAAAATCATGTATAAAACATTAAATATAATGAATAGTGTAGTAATTTCAATAATTGAGAATCAATTTAGAATACCGTAATGACCCAGCAGTCGTTGCTAGCAGCCTGGTGCATTATGGGTATTTCTTTAAAGTTTACTTATTTTGTGGCATTTAAGCAAGACAGTTGGGTTTTTGTATTAGTTACGTTATGTGTGTTTATGTTCAAGTTAGTTTGGGTGGGTTTGGTTTATTTGCAGCCCTGTTATATAAAATGAGAGAGATGTGTAGGGGAGTGACTTGTTGATTTTGTTTGTCATATGGTAGTTATTACTCTATGATCAAATATAAGGGGACAGAAGACAGTGCTGTCTCCTGTTGATTTATTCTGCCTGTGCGTTACCATTAAAAAACTCTCAGGGATGTGCAGTGTCTAAACACATGTGAGTACTTGTGACCATAATTTAGACGCCTGAAGGTGCAATCACACTGCTCTCATGTTGTCAAGAGAAAATTGTATAGATTTGCCTAGCTCCAGTTTACCCACGTCTCAATAAACAACAGCCAGTCGTTACATTACTATAAATCCGTTTTTTAAATAATTTCTCCACATCACACATTTAAGCCAATCTATATATATAAAAAATAAACATAACGGCATACAGTATCCACCTTTGTGTCAAACATCAATCAATTATTACTACATAATTTTCATATCTGACAATTCCATATGGATACGTTTTGAGATCATAATTTTTTGGTGGCTGCTATTTATACCAAGTGCACATAGCATTTTCTGATATTTATAACACTTATTGCAAGTGACAATTATCTGCACCTCAGTATTGACTGCATTATAAAACAGAATGCAACTTATTGAGTGTAAATGTTTTTTGTTTTTTGTTTTTATTCACATCATTAAATAGATGTCATGGTTGACCCCTTTAATAAAGTCCTCCCTAACCCTAAACAATACTTTATTTTCAACTTTTTTATTATTTCTTTCTTTTTATTCAATATCAATGTTTTTCTGATGTTATTTGATATTATAAAAGAGAGAAAAAGGGGGGGCTAGTAATTCAATATAGGACTGCCACTGTGTGTTGGACTGTTGACAGTTGGACATAAACGTTTCGTAAGTTGACACAGAAAACCAGCCGCTGAGTGCACATTGTAAAATTAGTGATTCCAAAATCTGACACCCCTAACACTGGACATTTGTATGTGTCCCTTATTTGACCCATCTCTCTACCAAACAACTGTCAAGTTTAATTAGATCACTTTCAACAGTGCACATGTTGGCCACCAAATCCTTTTCTGCGTGTCCAACATATTTAGCTGGAGGGCAGGAAGGGATTGTTCTCCATAAGAATCAGTAGCACACACAAGTATTATCCGACTCGGCATGCTCCAGTTTACATCTCCTGGTGTGTTCTCAGTTTGACCGATTTGAACATCCATAACACAAAACACAGTAATTTAGAGTTTTTGCTATTAATTCCAATTAAGAGAAATCACATTCTGATGTCCAGCTGCATTTCACACGTCATCAGAATTACATGATTGCAAACAACCTATTGGATTGAATACTGTAAAGGCAATGACAGATTTAATCTATAACGGGTAGCAACAGTGTTTTCACGCAATTTTCATGTGAAATGTAAAACAATTCTGCATATCACAGGTGATAATTCCCTCACAGATTTATTTTCATACAGAAAAAAATCTATATGGCGTTTACCCTTACTACGGTCCAGAGTGTTCAGCTCCAGCCCTGCAAACACAACTGAACAAACTAATTAGGATCTAAAGGAGTGTTTTATAATTACAGACAGGTGTGTTTAATCAGGAAGTAGATCTCCAGAAGCATGGTTGGGTAACCCTGGTCTATTGCTGCCTTCACATGCTATTAGAAGAATTATTGAGTTTCAGAGTAGAGTCGGGTGATAAACTTTAAACATCATGGAGGGGACAAACATTGCTGCTGTGAATGCTGTTCTCACAACAACTATATCCCTTTGTCCTGTCGTTAGGGTAGTGCATTTATAAGCATTATATAAACAATCATTCAAAACATAGCAGTTAAATAAAATTCCAGAATTGTCAGCAAACTAGTAGAGTAGAGCGGTAGAGTAGAGCGTCTTTTGGGAGACCATCACAATAAAGAGTTAAGCAGATATTAATTATAGATTGTACTAATATTCTAATGAGAGTTAGTTGACATGTAGGTGCAAAGCTACTTATTATCAACAGATTGTTCAAAAGGGATCATCAAAATAAAGTGTTACCAAAAGGACATTTTCAATAACACGTCAAGGCAGCTTTTTTTTAATGAAGATTGAAGTTAGATACAGAATGTCATAAATACATAAACCTAAAAAATCTAAAAAACCTCCGTAATATATGTGCTTATTTAAATTATTAGATAAAGGGCTAGTTAACTTAATTAATTCTGTCATCATTTACTCACCCTTAAAATGTTACAATAACTTTAGGTGAACTATAATGGCATCAAAAGAACTGCAAGCTGTCATTGTGGAAAGAGAGATGTGTCCCTCGTGGGATCTCGCCACAGTGCTGCTCACTAGGGGAATAGAACATACTGTAAGCAACAGGAACATTGCTGTATTTGGGCATTCGTGCATTTACTGTGTTCAGAACCAATGAATTGTTCGCTCATTCGCTATTCACAGTAGTGAATGCAATATACTGTAAGACCATTAGCAGATTCACTGACAATATTGTGCAGTATGACACAAATGCAGTGACGAAAGACCTTTGGAATGTGATGCATTGCAATGTTTAATCAATCTGAACCAATGGTTTAAAAATAATATAGAAAATTTTCTTTCTTTTTTTTCTTCCATCCTTCCTTTCGCCTGTCTAAGTGTAATTATTCACCAAAGCAAAAAAGCAGTTAGCTAACCATATGACTCCATATGACCTTGCCTTTATGAACTCTGTAATAGTTGTGTGAACTGTAAAGTTGTGTACACAATCAGTCAATTGTACTGAGATCTGACGTGTTCTGAAAGAGTGATGAGAAGAACTGACTTTGTACTACCCCAGATACTTAAAAATCAATGCGTTCTATGTTTATTGTGAACCAGTAAAGCTCTAAAACTCCATAGACCTGTTAAAGTCTGGAAAATTGTGGTGTAGTAATGACCGATGATTTAAAAGTAGGACAGACTCTCAGCCGAAGCAGATTTCATTGATTACTTTGACTGCAACATTTATTTAGTTTTATTTCAAGAATGTGAACGGCGTGTGACAGAAGACACAGATTTCATAACCCGCCACTGCAAACAAAATGAACTAATAATGTAGCTCTACCTTTTGGATTATTGGACCATAACTGGTCTGGGATGGGAATTGTTGTTCGATACTATTGATTCAACCCTATCCATGGTGCAGCCTGTAATCAGCAGCCATAGTTACAAAGAAATGGATCTTCAACAGTTAGCAGCACGTAGGTATTTGGGGTCGTTTGAGTAAAATTGAAATGGTCTACCAAAAGTATCATTCTGTTTGAGAAAGTTGGAGAGGGAATGGAAAAATGTCTTGGGAAGATTGTAAATAGAAGCTGACGCTAAAAATAAAGGTGTCTTGTCAAGCATAAATTATGCTCATGTATGTACAATTGTACAGTTTTTGGTTTTAGCATTGAACATGCTGGTAATTTCTTAGCATATGCTATGTTTCCATCAATATTTTTTGTTAAAACACTGGAAAGATTATCCTGTTTCATGTTTATGTTATTTTTAAACCAATCCTATTTCGGTGTGTTAATGCTTTATCCTAACAGCTGAAGAAAGATGTATTCCCTCTTTCACATTGATGAATTGCTTGGACCAGAGCATGTCCAATGCATGGTTCTATTCTCCTCGAGCATGAAATCTCAGTCACACAGAATTCATTGCAAAATGACATATAATGGCACAAAAATCAAACATACTTTTATAAAATAAAGAAGACCCAGCCTAAACTGGATTATAGAAAATGTAAATATACAGAAGGCGCTATATCACAGGACATTAGATATCATATTCATTGGTTTGGCTGTTTTGTCTTAAAATATGTATTTGTTTAAGCTCCTTTCTAAATAACCCTTATGACCGTGGACTGTATATTTGCTTTTCCAGGTGATCTGAAAGGTTATTGTACCCAAACAGGTCATATTTTTACAACTTGTATTCAAGGTTTGTTTGCTCTTTTTTGGTTCCAGTTGCTGTAATTTAAAAGTTGATCAGAATTGATGTATTTAACATGCTTTGTATTCTTATGCTAGAAATGAGTCAAGAGGGCAGTATTAACAAAAACAGTCAGTTGATTTACTGAAACATTAACATCCACCACTGGCTGGAGCCTATAGCTTATTATATATACATATATACCAATCAGCAACAGGTTTTCTCTCATTTAATATCTCAAAGTATTTCATTCAGGACATGTTTGTATGTAGTACAACTAAAATGTGAATTTAGTGAATCTGGCATTGTGGTGTTGAATTAAAGGTCACTCTAAACTGCCTGTAATGAATTGAGTCCCTTCTTAGTTTCCCTAAAACATTACTCTTTGGAACAACATTCTAAAGCATCTTTTGATAATCGTTATCCTTTCCTGTGATAAGAACAAAAGGCTTTCTTGAATATCAAGGTGAAAATTAATATATCCTTTTTCCAATATCCCTTTTTAGCCCACTCCTTAATGCCAGACTCGAATCTGAAGTCAGATCTAACCTATTTTTAGATCCACTTTAATCCTCTGATGTGAGGTAACTTTTACGCTCAGAACTGCAGGCAGAAAGTTTTCGATTTAGTGAACAGCTTCCAAGCTGTGTCACGGGGTCTAAAGCCGGAGTCTTGTTTGCATTGAAACATTTACATAGCTGTCTGTTTTTGCTGGTTAATTTTTGACCACACATACTTTTGCCTCTTGTAAAACTGAAATACAGAGGCAGTTTCTAATTTGAACTCAACTTGAAATCACATTATAATCTGGGGTATAATATGAGGAACACAGCTCTCATTTTCATTTCTGCTTTAATAGTCCCAGCTTTTCTGGCTGACAAAGGTAGGAAGAATAGACTTAATTGAATATCACTGCATTTTACAGGCTATATTTCCACTGTGGTAAAATGACGGATTCAGCCAGACTTGATATTGTTTCTTTAATGAAGACTGATACACTGACAATTTGTGTTATAAAGTTCAACTAAAGTTTAACAGAATAACAATTGAAATTATGTAATATCAGGTGGAGCGCTGATGAATGCACCATGAAAGAAAATCCTTCAGAAATTACAGCTGTGTTGACTAAAGTATTTCTTTCGTGCTTATGCTTATGATTTATAAGATTTTTTGTATCTTACAGGCAAGAACTACACCAAGGAAAATGTTTGCCAGGAGCTCAAAGCTATTGGAATCGAGAAGTTCAACGAAATGCAAGTATAAAGTTTAGTTTCGTTTGCCTGAGTATACAGCCTTAAGTCCCAGCCTTATTCATAGATATAAATTCACTGCTTCTTTATATGCACAAAATATTTGGGTCTCAAGTTTTTAAGTTTTTTATCCCATTTTGCAGTTTACTTTTTGTCCATACTAAATCCCTGCATTTCTGTTGTAATTAGTAAAGATTCTTTGAACATGCTTGCGTAACCTGTTTTCATCTTTGATCCTCCCTTCAGGGTCACTGTTCTCTACAGTCAAAAGTTCCCAAATGGCACATTCCAGGAGGTCAGATGTGTGGCAGATGAAATGACCAAGCTTGCAGAAAAATGCTGCAAAGATGATGCCAGCCCTGACTGCTATGATAAAGGAGTAAGTGGTTGTCCTCAATAATAAAGACTAGGCGTCTAACTAATCATCATCAGTAGGGGAGTAGGTCAGTAGGTCTAATCATGATACTACGTATATGATATTGATGCGTTATTCGCTGATACCTCAAAAAAATCTATGGTATAATATAATTACATTCAGGAGTATATTGATATTATTATCATATATATTTTATACAACCAGCTAAAAAATTTTTAAACTCACAAATTCAACCAAAATATAGATAAATAAGATATATATTCTTCAAATTTCGTATTCTTTCAGTTTACGTTTAGACATGTTAATTTAATTTTTAATGTGAATTTGATTGTATTTGTTTGTCCAAACACAAATAAAGCATATGAGAATTCATAAATTCGAGCACAGTCTGAGATTTAGATGTCAAGTAAAATTAAATTAACAGTGCTGACTTTATTAAATTATAATGCTCTTTTTGGACGTCAAAAAACCTTTGTGCCATTGTGTTAAAAGAAAATTGACTGGAAAGACATTAACCACAGTTATTTGTATTGTTTTACATGCATCTGGAGACTTAAAATAAAGTGTGGAGTACACAGATGGATACACACTTCATAAAGCAGGTGGTGAGCTTTATTACCAAATAAATTGTATTGACCTCATGAATATGCAAAAGCATGTTAACCAAAGGGTGGACAAGTGTGACACCGTGAAACCTGAATAGCTATTTTTATTTGAATTAATTGCTAACCCAAGTGTGACATAAAACATACCCATAACCCATTATTTAAATGAACCTATATTTAAATCTTAAAGTGTACAAGGCCTAAACTAAATAGTGTTTATTTGATATATAAAAAGGGCAGAGTTGATGATAGCTAAACCCATTAACACACTAAAATCTACCATAGCTAAATGTAGGATATGCTAAGTTTATACACCCTGTATCAATTACTTCCAAGCTGTGGTTTCGGAAGCATGAACATTAAGCAGAACTGGAGCAAAATCACATGCTAGATGTAGCAAACATACCACAAATAGGCTCATGCTCACATTCTAATTACTGCTGAAGTTCTGGAGGTAGTTAACTTAATTACATCCCTTACACAGCCCATTTTCTCAGAAGTCTTTCACTCTTGATGGTCTTCTCATTGAAAGGTTGTGCTTTTTATTCTGCCTGACTGTATAAATCTTATCTTGCTAAATCTCTCAGGCTTGGTTTTCATCATACAGCTAAGCACATTTCATTACATTGTCATGTGTTCCTGTCGTCAAGCTTCTTTTCATTCTGTATAAATACATTAGTTAGGTGTTTAGATAATACTGTTATATGACCAGTGATTTATCTGTTTTCTACGGTGGCCGAGAGAGCTCAACGCGCTGCAATTTAAAAATAACGCATGCAAACAGAAAAAAATGGCTGCATCT
>JAUCNO010000795.1:7118257-7140663 GCA_032353835.1 Enteromius viviparus
TTTTGGAACCGAAAGTTGAGGTTATCCACTAACTTACCCTTAAACTTACCCAGGTATGTCACATAACCTGCTTTCTGGAATACCCCCCTGGGGCATGTTTTAGTAAGGAGGTTCAACCAACTCTGAACTCTGAGTTGATTTATAAAGAGATTAAAAACTCAGAGTTTTCTGTTTCAGAACAGCTCATCTGAGTAAAGTCAATCAGCTCTGAGTAAATTAATTCAGAGTTAAGCGTGTACATCGCGACTATGAAAAGGCATTATCAATGGAGTGCGAGTCACCATGGCAACATCTAAAAAATAAAGCTGAACTTGTCATTTAGGTGCAATCCTGCAGGTATTAAAAGAACGTCCCCGATACAGAAGCTTCCATTAAGCAAAGAAAGCTGTACATAGTATCTGCTCGAAGAACAGGACCACGATGGATGATGTTAGTAATGTTAGAATGGATTAGATTATGGATATATTGATAGCAACGAAAAAGTGTAATGCTCAAATAAAAATGTAACGTTATGGGGAAAAGGCAAAAAAATCCACTCCGACGTAAATTTAATCAATTAATACAGCCTATGGGATCCTCCAAAAAGGACAAGCCGTTCTTGTAACTTTGTTTTTTGTGTGACTGAAATGTGGCTTGCTTTTTGCCCCACCGTAGGAAAGTTTTTAATGAGTCACTTTATGCTGTAATAATGCATTTTAAAGGCAAATGCGCTGGACAGTAATATAAGTTGAATTGAGCATCAGGGGAAAGATTTTCTTGTGACTTCACAGGAATCTAAACGGCATTACTATTAGAGTAGCTGACATCAAACCTTTACTTCAAAGTCTTCATCTCTTTTCACTTTTCATCTTTCATCTTCTTCCTTAAAATTCTCTTAGCTGCAAATTATAGCTTCCTTATCTAGTCTAGACCACTGAAGTACTATCTGTACATTTTCTCATAAAATGTCCCAAAAACGACTCCCTTTTTGAAATTATAGCCTTCATTTACCAAATCGTGTGTGACTGGACCTGTAGCAGTAATAATTGTGAACACTAGATGGTGACATTGTGTCATCTTCAGTGATGTCAGGACACGACTAGTTCCAGTTCATGTCATAAACCACTTTTAAAATGGCCTACAAAATCTCCAAGGTGCTCAAAGAAACGCAAGAAAATATAAAGCAACAGTAGCTAGTGTTAAAGATTTTAGGCACTTGTGAAAAAATGCTGTAAAATGAAGATGCTGTCAAAAAATAATGCAATATATAAATGCAATATAGAGAAGTCAGATAACTTGTAAAAAATAAGAAATAAAATAACTAAAAAAATAAAATAAAACAACTGTTTGCTGTGAGCATCCTTTGCGTTTAAAGCAGCTTTTTCCCAAGGTGCACATGGGCATAGTTTTTTGAGCTTTGCAGGAAGGTTTCTTGAAGCATCTTGGAGACATTGCCATTCCTACTGCATGGTTATGAGATCAGGGGCCTATTTCAGAAAGGAGGTTCAAACAACTCTGAGTTTAAACTTGAACTCTGAGTTTATCAACCCAGAGATTAAAAACTCAGAACAGCTGATCTGAGTAAGGTCAATCAACTCCGAGTAGACTAACTCAGAGTCAAGCATGTACACCGCGGCTCATTATCAATGAAGGGCAAATATTACGAGTCACCATGGCAACATCTGAAAAAAGTGGTTGGCATTTTTTTCTCCAGCTGAACTTGATGTGCTCATGCAAAGTTACAGCAAATATGAGCACATCTTTAAGTATAATAAAAAATATGTAATGTGTGACGTTTATTTACTTTTTCCACATAGTTACACAGTACATGTCCCTGTTCAGTGAGATGATTTGAAGCTAATATTAATATTATTTATTAATATTATTATAAACTAATCAAATTTTTTTTAATATTAAAGGTAAAGCTTAAAACTATGTTATTGAATCTAATTGTAATTGTCATGTAGGTGCAATCCTGCAGGTATTAAAAAGAAAATGTCAGCAGCTGAAAATGAAATTTAAAAATATAATTCAATCAGATAAGGTTTGAGCATGTCATGTTTTTTTTTTTTTTGTTGTTGTTTTTTGAAATACATACAGTGGCCTTACACTGCATCCCTGATACAGAAGGCTTCCATTAGCAAAGAAATGTAAGAGCACGGCCACGATTGGCCATGTTAGTGATGTAAGAATGGATTAGATTATGGATATATGTAACTTTATTGATAGCAACGAAAAACTTTAAAGCTCAAACAAAAATGTAACGTGTAACGGTGGTTGCCGAAAATAATTATTTTACTTGTTATTTAAACAAAAATAAATAAATGTAATTCTCTTCGAATTAATACAGCCTCTTCATCTATGGGATCCTCCAAAAAAGGACAAGCCATCCTCGTAACTTTGTGTCCGAAATGTGGGCATTGAATATGGCGAGAAATGCCGCTGCGTCTTTAAAATGAGGGCAGGAGACCGACTGAAACTCAGTTTAGAGATTAAAACCTGCTCCCGACCAGGTTAAGTTCAGAGAGAAGGTTAACACTGTAACTGACTCTGAGTAATAGTTACCTCTCTTTCAGAAACAGGCTTGAGTTACCCTGCTTTCTTGGCTTTCTTTGACAAACCTGCCTTTGAAACGCAAAACCTAGAGTTTCCCTTATCTCAGGGTAAACAAACTCAGAGTTTTCACTTAACCTCCTTTCTGAAATATGCCCCAGATAGATCTCTGTGTGGAGAACTGGCTGTTTTCAGACTCTACTGTATGTGTGAACAAATCTCACAGGATTATTACATTTAATGGTACGTTTGGACATGTCCTACTGGCACACAGCAAAATATATTGAAATAACTGATTTTAAATCTTTTTGTTGATGAAATACTACTGTTTTATGGTTGGGTGTGTAAGGGAGTCTAGTAAAGAAGTACTCTGCCTTTACAAATAAAGCGAGTCGTTTACATATAAATACTTTAAATGCAGCAAAATGATTTATATCTTGTGCATCAGATACAATCATATTAAATGTGGAAACTAAACTAAAAATACATGAAAAGAAACAAGGAGACCATTTAATAAATTCTGTTCATTTTTAATATTCATTTTCATTTGAAAAATATAAATTCTAAAATAATTTCAGCTGTTTTGTTCTAAAAAGTCACAAAACTTGATTAAAAATGTATCTTTGTTACACACTCTACAATTAATATTTAGCATGGTTTAAACGTTCAAGAATTTCCCCAAACATGCTTTCACATACATTTCATCTTTAGGTTCCCCCAAAAATATAAGTTAAAAATCTTTTACATACAAGGTTAAAAGAAGTTGATTTTGAAGAAACAGTATGGATGCTACCTGTATAGATCTAGTGATTTTTTTTAAGACAGAAAGAAAGAGGAAAAATAATGACAAAATAGCAGGAATTGACAAAAGATATTGAGTTCTAGAAAAATTCAAGAGAACATGTTTAGGACATGCACTGTATGATACAGCACTAATGCCATCTTCATTTAGGTTTTTACAAATGACACAACTTGCAATATGACATTCAGTGACCAGACATCAAGTAAATAAAGCACAAATAAAAAAAAAGTGAAAAACTGAATTACATGAGACAATTTTAAAACGAAAGGAATTTCACGTATTATTGCAATTCAGGTTTAAGCCACTTAGGTAAATCATTTGCAGGACAGCAGACCCTGGAGTACATGTAGGTTTGCACATGTACACAATGGCTTTTTAGGGTTTCCCTAACCAGGTGATAAAGCAAATGCCTTAAGATGCTAAATTAATTATTATTTCTTAGATAACCAAGGTTTTTAGTACGTGTCTGGATAATAAGGTAAAAATATTGTTAAAGGAAACATAATCAATTTATACCACATATTATAGGAAACAATATGAAAAATAGCAGGTTCAATGCCAATGAATAACATTAATCATCATTAAAAAGTTAATCAACAGTTAAATATTACAATTATTGTCACAGTTGTTCTCTCTCATCAAGTCATTTGTTGAAAAGTCTGCTCAAGATGTACTTTAAAAAAAAAAAAAAATCAACATTAAGATCTCATGCTGTGCAAATACAGTAAAAATGGATAAAGTTCAATTTTTTTTACATAATGCCTACCATGTAAAAGACAGGTAGACCAGCAAAAAAATGGTTTAAAATTAAGTGAATTTGGTAAAAAGATTTATATTGTATTTGATGAATAATGGAGAGAGTAGTTGTGGAAAAGTGTAAAAACAGCTACAGCATTTCTCTACAGCTCAGCACAAAAGTCAAACAATGAACTGAATTGCATAATAGTTTAGCGATTACAACTTTCAAACCGTAGTGATTAAGTAAATGGACTTCACAAAAAGGATCCTTGATGGGGGACAGTCTTTTTAAAAGATCCCTTGGCAATTGGCTTTCTGCAAACTGGAAGAGTTAATAAAATCTATTTAGCAGATGGGAGGAGCTATATGGACGTCTCAGATCCTCGACTCCTCCAGTAGTAGCCATTGTTGTCATCTGGGTCCATATCTATTTTGATCAGAGGCACGTTTAATGGCAGTCTCTCTGAACTGAAAAAGACAGACTCAATCAGTCAACTTCCGAACAAGCATTCAATTTATTTCCCAGTAACTACCAAGAGTTTCTTTGAAAATAACGTCTGATGGTTCAAAGAATTATTTGAACAGCTAACAAAGGTAAGGACATTATGTAATCACAAAGCCTTGACAAATTGTGATCTTGTAAGAAATGAAAGTGGCTTTTAGTTCCTGCGTACTGATCTTGCTTTACAGTAATGTGCAGCGTTTTTTATGAAGTATGCAAAATCTGAACACATTAGACTTATGTATTTATAGTAAATAATTGCATCCAACAGCTTGAGATGTGTACCTTGACATCGGGCTGGTCTGAAAGTAGTGGCGCTTTTCAGCATGATGTATATCGGTCAAGGAATGAAGGGGACTTTTCTCCTGCAAAAGGGACACATGGTCTATTATTAACAAATTGGCTTCACGTTCTGCTGAACACGAGCACTATATACCACCTTCATGCAGATTCATCATACACCATCAACAGCACATGCAAAAACAACAGAATCACTGAAGACTAAAGAGCTCCAATGATTTCATATCGAGTGTGTGCTGGGATTATTTTTAATTAGCCTTCATTAGATAATTAGATCTCAACACAACCAGGGATTAAGATGTTAAAAGTTTTAGTAGAAAAGAAAACGGAGACTTTGCTACAGCTTGTTACACGCTAAAATTATTGAAAAAAGTTATATTTTTATTTCTCAATTATCATCCCGCAATCCATATTCGCATGACATTTCATGCAAAAAGGAAAATTAGCTTAATTTACTTTCCCTCAGGTCATCGAAAATGTAAATGAGTGTAACTTAATCAAAACAGAATAAGACAAATGTAGCTTATGAACAAATACAGATATATTATGACTTATTATCACTTATCAAACGGGCCCTCTGCAGTGAATGGGTGCCATCAAAATGACTTCAACCATTGCTTTTGGATTAAATATGCAATATTAAATATGCAATATTAAATATTGAGAGTCCTACAATTTATATTGCTTTATTCAGTGAAAAAAATAAACTCATCTGAATCAGAAGAGAAATATGCACAGATCAAGCACTGTCTACAAATGAAAACAGTCCACAAACAATGTATTAGAGATTAGAGGAAGACAGGGGATGGACTTTTTGACTGTATGGGTTAGGGACTCATATTAAGTGCTAGTTTAAAGTTAAAATATCTAAAAGATTGATTTGTTTCTTATGAGCACGCAGCCTTTCACTTTTAAAAATGTTAACTGGTGGACTAGAGTACTTGCGGATTATTGTGATCAGTTGTTTAGACTCTCATTCTGACGGCACCCATTCACTGCAGAAGATTCATTGGTGCGCAATTAATGTAATGCTACATTTTCTTCAAATCTGTCCCGATGAAGAAACAAACTCATTTACATCTTAGATGGTCTTAAAATTGCAAAAGTAAAACAAAAAACGATTATGACAGGATGATAAGAGGTAATGAAGCCAGCAGTTGCCATAGAGAACTGACCACACAGGCATTGTGAGAGTGAGACAGAGGAGCAAGTGGTAGCATGCACCGCATTTGAAACGAAGAGAAAGCAAAACGCTCATGCTGAATCATTCAAGAGGTACAAATTGAGGTGAGGCCCCAGGTCCAGTCTACTCACTGTCAGAGGCCTTATCTCCTAAAAAAGGCTCCTGCTCCATCATGTCCATTGGGATTTTAATGCTGGGGACATTCTCATTGTAAGGATAGTCAGACTGCACAGGAAGAAATGGTCAAACAGTGCTTTAGCAGCTGAACCTACATACACCAGAGTAGTTAACACTTCCTCTTTTACAGCTGCCCAAACTATAGTCCATTTTTTCATTGGCTTTGTCATTGGGAATAGAAAAACCAATAAAACAAATTACAGAATTAAAGAATAAAAAAAGTCTTTCAGTCGAACATCAAAACATAATGTGTATCATATACACTGGAATTTTTAGGACACTCACATCTTCCATGTCACTGTCTATGCTCCCTTGTTTCTTCTTCTTCTTTTTCTTCTCATCTTCCTTCTTCTTCTTATCCTTCTCTGGTATGACATCATCCAGGAAACTGAGGTCATGCTGGGAGAATAGATAGTCCAACGCCTTCCTCACAGCAACCAGAGCCAAGATCTGACCAATGAGAACAGCAAATGATGTTCTTTCAGTTAGTGCATATACTACAGATGCATTTTGCAAACATATTGGAACTTGAGTGTCTGTTAATATTATTGCTGACAGACAAGCATCTAAACATTACCAACATTCTAGCCCAACGTGCATTTTGTCCACTTTTATGATGGAATGCACAAGTATTGTACCTGTCAACATTTTTAATGCTTCTGAAATAAGAAATATTTTTTAAAAACATTAAGGCCCGGTTTCACAAACAGGGCTTAGCTTAAGCCAGGTCTAGGCATTAGTTAAATTAAGATATTTAAGCAATTTTCACAAAAATGCCTTATTAGAAAGTATTACAGTTGTGCATCTTAATACAGAACAATGACACTGACATTTTTTGCATCTGAAAAAGCTCAAACGTACAATTTAGTCTGGGACTAGTCTGTGAAACTGGGGGTAAGTATTCCAACTTTTTGAAGGCTTATGTAACATTTAGCCTTGAAGTCACAGTCACAGCCACTCCCGGTATTAATGTTCAGTATTAAATCAAGAGCATGTGAAAAAAGGTAACTAACCATAACAGGAAAGATGATGGCAGCCACAGTGGACTTGAGGATCCAGAGGAGCGCCAGGCAAAGCAGTTGGACGAAAGTGAACAGATGGACCTTCCTCAGTGGCACATGCCGCAAGTAAATCAGGTCTGGTTGGTGTTTGGCAGGCATGAGGAGCAGCTTGAGCCGGTCCATAAACTGAGAAAAAAAGAACAATATTAAAAAAATAAATAAATAAAAAAAACATTTTGCCAGCTAAGTTCCTGTCAAATTATTTCAAAGAGTTATTATTCTTTTTTTCAATAGCACAGAACTGTTTTGGTAACTCACCTGAACTCCGTTGAGTGAAGCTACTCCCATGTAGAGGAAAACTCCATACAGCACTGGCATGGGTATAAACTACAGGAAATGATTACACAATTAGAAAAGAAGAAGAAAATCACACACTTGCCACAATGTGTTTGACATTAGTGGATGTATTGTATTGTTACCTTGAGGATAGGAGACATGAAGACAGATAGACCAGTGAGGATGAAGACAAAGACACCAGTAACTCTCTGTTCCCTAAAGTGGAGATAATTACAAAAATGTAAAAATTTGAAGTCTATTCTCATTATAACTAATGACACTACAAAGCCAACGTACACCACCTTTCAGAATGTTTGTGTGATCATCAAGGCTGCATTTGTTTGATCAACTACACAGTAAAAATTAGAATACTGTGAAATATTACTACAAATAAAATATACTGTATTTAAAAATGTCATTTATTCCTGTGATGTGAATTACAGCAGCTATTACTGCAGTCTTCAGTGTCACATGACTCTTTTAAAATCCTGATTTGCTTCACAAAAACACTTATGTGATAACATTTTCTTCTTTGAGTCTTTGATGAAAAGAATGTTCGAAAGAACAGCATTTATTTGAAACGAAAAAGTCAGTTTTAAGCAATCTTAAGTGTCCTTGCTGAATAAATGCATTCATTTTTTTAAAAACAAAATCTTACTGACACCAAACATTAGTGTATGTGAACACCCTTCTAATTATCAGGTTTGGATATTTCAGCTGCACACAGCAATAAAGCATATAGCTATACAATCTTCCCAGACCAACAGAAATTGTGTGTATCAGTGTTTAAATTACAGGAATGCTTGATTCTGATTGGCCAGTTGAGAAATTAGCAGGTTTGTTCTTTTCAAATCGCATAGCCGGTACTACTGTTTAAAATCCCTCCGCGCCAACAAAGATTACCGTTTGGCGCCATCTTGTGATAAACACTGGACAACCAACAATTAACAATTAAAAAAATTTTAAATACATCAGTTGTTGTATATTCATATGTAGATTTTATGAATTGTCTTACTAACGTTTGAATTTTAGTCACGTGGTACTATATCGTTTCGCGGAAGGATGAAAATGTGCATTTAAAACAAATATGCCAATAAAATGTTGCAAATTCATATTTATTTCTGCGATAACTACCGGATGCCTGTACATTATCCCTTACTTACCCCCCTGGAGTGACTTGATCAGGGGCATAAAGGTGACGGTTAATAGATTTGAACCTGCAATCTTGAAGTTAGAGTACCAGCTTGCATCTTTAACAATAAGACCCTACCTCCTTATTACTATGATTATTTTCTATTATTATCATTCATATCTGAAATACGTTGGAAAATTAAATCATACTGGATAGCTTTACTTAACCAAAGAAGGATTAAAAATTCAACCTAAATATGGGCACAGTGTGTTTTCAGCATAACTAGGCCTGTTTACATTTGTTCAGCTTACAGCTGCATCAATAACCCCCCTGGAGTTCAGTCCAACATTCAGCCTTTTAACAGGCTTCCCACTGAGCCCAACTCTGTAATCAACCAGTGATTCAAAAGCTCTACAGGCAGTCAGATTATGCTTTTTGCCATTACATTGTACAAATACATAGAAATCACCAAAAATTATCTTTTATAGGCATTAGAACATACCTGACACCCAAAAATTTGGGCTGTTCACCAGGGGCAGATGTCTCTGTCTCCATTTTCAAGCTGTCAATGTGGGCGATGGAAATAACTGTAGCAGCTACATACCACGGCAGACCCATGAAAGAGCACAGTGCTAACAGCACAGCTACCCAGAAGAGATCCAGATGATAGCCTGCACCTTTCTGATCACGACAGAGAAAAGAGAAAAACATTTTATCACTCATAACAGTGCTTGGTAATATTTTACTGAAATTGTTCACCCAGTATTTGTTTTTTCATGTTATTCTGTTTTTGTATCTCTAAACCTAAATGCAGACAGACAGTAACTGAATTAAAAATTTTAGGTGAACTGTCTCTTTAAATAATCCTTCAAGTGCTTTATTCCAACAAATAAAAACTACTCTCCAGCACACAAAAGTACAGCACAATGTCACCGGGGCAGTGTTATTCTCACAGAGAGGATAATACGAGTTCTTCCATGGGGAGGCATTATAGTGAGAGGACATAATGTTTTGAGGCCAGTCTCACATTACAGGCCAAAAAAAAGAATAAATGCTTTGCCTTTGTCTGATTCACAATTCCTCATTGTTTCACTTAGAATCTGGACCAAAGTGTGGCGTTGAGTAAAACTGCTTGGTGAAGCACTGCGTTTGAATTTAAAATGATTTAAATATAATATAGCCATATATAGATTTCATGATTATCAGCAAAACCTGTCTAGCTGTCATCTTGCTAACAGTATATAAAAAAAATCCAAACGCTTTTCCTTTAGTTTTCACTTTATATTAGGTGGCCTTAACTACTTTGTACTTACAATTAAATTAATAATTTGGTACAATGCACTTATTGTGTAAATGTATGTTTTTACATTGTAAAATACCTATTAATTACATCTGTAATTCATTTCTGTAATTACATTTATACTAACACTGTTGGCCCATCCCTAATGCTGCGTTCACACCAGACGCGAATAAAGCGTTAAGCGCGAGTGATTTACAGTACGTTAAGTCAATCCAAAATGCAATTAGACATCTTGCGGCAAGATTCGGGCAAAACATGCAAGTTGAAAAATCTGAACTTTGGCGAATATTCGCGCTGCGTTAACCAATCAGGAGCTTGCTCTAGTAGTGATGTGAATACTAGCAAGGGGAGGCAGAATTCCGAAACTATGGAGGACAAAATCATCGTCGCTGTATGTGGAGGAGCTGTACGACACATCTTCGTACTTTAATAGAAACACGAATGAAGAGGAAATAAATACAATTTTCATTAAACCAAAGTTTGCCTATTAGATATACACAAAACAAATTTTACCTCATATCTAAACCTCCCATGACACGAATTTTTACACGCGAATGAAACGAGTAAACTCAAAATGTTCAAGCGTCCAATAACACATGAATAGTGCCATTTATTTGCGCAAGTCGTGTCTGGTGTGAACATACCATTACACCTTAACCCACACTAAAACCTACCCAAAGCACAAAACCTGCCCCTAACCTTACCCGTATCCCACCTCAATAACATCAAAAGTGTTTTGCAACATGAACAAAATAAGTATGCTGTACTTATTTTTATGATGTAAATACACAGTAGTTAAGGCCACCTAATATAAAGCAGGACTTCAGTTAAATATATATAATTAAAAAAACATTAAATACTTCTATCAATTCCTGAATTGTTGATGTGGAGTTTTTCACCTCTTTGGTTTGCATCAGACCATCTGTTTAAATAATGCTATTTTTAACTCCAAGCACTGATTCACATCCTCCAGACAAAAGATAAAAAAGCTCTTTTTGTAAGAGACTTTCTATAAATATCCAATATAGTTGCCTATGGCACTGTGCGTGTTTCCTGTGATCCTGGGCGGCTCAAAGTGAGCGTGATAAACCATCTGGCTGAGGACTGAATCACACAGCAGAGTCACGGCAGGCCTACATTCAGCTTGTGCTCCTTGCGATTGACAATGACAGCGGTGATCTGCTGATCCATGAAGAGCAGGATGGTGACCAGCAGGGCAGGCAGAGCTGCTGCCAGGTACACCCACCAGGGGTTCCCTCCGAACGGTGGCACAAACCAGCCACGGTTAGGGCTTGTTGGCTGGGGACACAAGGGAAGTGCAGTTTAAGGATCACAGAAGTTTGAGGTCAGGGCACTTGGCAAATATTTACACAAATTAAATGGTAACATCCTGTATGGATTGGCACTGACTCATACTGTGAAGTTGTGCTTAAGAAGCAGCAAACAAAGCATGTCAGCCAGTGTACTCTGATATTTGTTTTTCTGAGCAAAATCTATTTCTATTAAGTAGACCCTCTGGCCACCTGAGTAGAAACACCCTGTGTACCGATCCATGCAGTGCTCACTGTGATAAAACATTATGTAAGTTAATCTCTTTGATTAGACTATCTGTCATTATTCTATATATACACTGAATAAAACTTATTGTAAGTAAATTGCTTGTTTTTTAGACAACCACCAAAAAAAAAAACCTCTTTAAAGTTAAGTCATGTCAATAAAGTTAGAAATAAATTATGGGCTTCCATACTTTATGTTTAAAACAGTTAATAATTTTAATTGACATTTCTAGGATGTGGTTCTTGTCATGTGAATTAGAATTAGTAAGATTTTTGTTGTTGCCGCTGTTGATACTTTTATTTAGCAAGAATTGCATTTAATTGATTTAACGTTATTACATTTGTAAATCATTTTAAATCATAACAATCCTGAAAACAATATTGAAATTGCTTTCAACATTAATAATAGAAAGAAAAAATGTTTCTTAAGCACCAAATCAGCATATTTAGAATATTTTCTGAATTGTCATGTGACACTAAAGACTTAAGTAATGGCTGCTGAAAGTTCAGCTTTTCCATCACAGGAATAAACTACACTTCAAAATATAATAAAATAAAGAACAGTTTTTACAGTATTTGATCAAATTAATGCATCTTTACAAAGACACTTTTTTCAAAAGAAAATCTTATAGTCCCCAAACTTTTGTACAATACTGTAGGTTTGCGCTAGAGTAATATAAGAAGTGCATCTCAGAGGGAACGTAACTTTACAGCAAAAAGATTACCTTAAATTCAGTTGGCACTATGAGCTTTGGCGTATCGACCCCGACAAGAGCATCAACACCACAGAAGATCAAAATGGCCAGGATAATGGCAAAGTCACTTATGAGTTTTCTCACCTAAGGAAAAAGAAAAAAATGTTTTTTAGGAGCCACTGTAAGTAATGAGCATGACGTCAGAGCTCAACAACTGCAGTATTGATTACGAGTAGAGACAGAACTGACAAAACAACCTTGTCTACCTGCACACGTATACAGATTAGAGAAAATAATCTCTAAATATTGACTGCCTCTACCCATGTAGTATGATTACAGTCACAAACGACAAATTCATCACAAACACACCACAGGTGGACAATGTAGCTACTTACAGTAGTAGGGAAGAACGGGCTGGTCTTGAATTTCTTTAGACACATGGAGCAGGTGTAAGTGCCAAAGAACAGGATGAAGGACATGAGGGTGATGTCGGGCACAAAGTTGCAGGCTTTGCCCACTAGCTCCCCTCCGTATTTCAAGCATTCCTTCTTTGACAGTGAGGACCAGCTGGCATTCAAGCGCTGCATATGATTAAAATTTTAAAACAAAATTTAAGTTGCTCATTCGCAAAAAATCATTACATTCCTTGTAACTCTCTTGTTATAAAACCAGCAGCAATAAGTCAGAAATTTTTTATTGATTTTATAAACCCAGACTAAATGTTCATAATAACTAAGGTTTGAATTGAAACTTTTTCCTATGGTAGTCTCCATTATTGGCACACAGGTGAGTGAGACTTGTGTTATAAGGAACGACTGTACCAGAACATTAAACGCTCTCCAGTTTCTGTTTGAAGGCAGATGATTTCCTGTTTTCAACCTCTCTGAAGTTTCACAATGACTCTGTTACTGTTCAAGTTTGCACAAAAGGTGTGAAACATGAGCTTTGGCTCATTCAGTCACAAAGATATTGGCAAGGATTTGGGCATTATGTTTCATTGATCTCAATCTGAGGACAACATCTGAATGAAACTACTAAGAGATCTCTATTATTCGAGGCTGGGAGCTCAGTTTGGCTTTAGAAGAGGATAAAACATCAGGCAGGTCTAGAGAAAACATTTTATGAAAACAGCCCACAATTTAAGGATTAAAAGGAACCATGTATTTTCTGAACATAACCAGGACAAGGAAGTTTTCTTCAATGTGTTGTGCAAGTTCAGTTTTGAGTTACAAAACTCCAAAGTTTTGTACCCTTTCAGCCTGGAGCTGCTGATAAAAGTTGCCGAAAGTCAGTGCTAGTCTACAGATTCTGAATAGTTGACAGATTTCACCAAAAATCATGTAGTGTATAATGGGCATAGACTTCGAATTATTAGCTTTTTCAGACAATGATTCCATTTAGTCAAAGGATATGAAATATTTTTATTATATTTTTGGCTGATTTGATGATGTATTGTTTTTTTTTTTTTGTCCAGGTTCTCCTAAAAATGAGGAGCACGTTTCTCATGTAGTGTAATATAGCCTATACACATATTATTAGTGATGTTTTGAAACACTTACTGTATCACTGTAATTTACAGTCCAGATTAATGTTGAATCAAGTGGATCCGTGTACACATCTGAAGAATTGGCTGAAAAACACAAAGGTCAAAGGTTTGAAGTTGCCTTTAGAGAGATCTCACATGGACTATATTAACAATGTCCTAATTAGTTTTCTGAGCCTTGACCATGTTAGGACCCTTGCTGTCAATAGAGGGTCAGAAAGGGGATTACATCAAAAATATGTGAACTTTTTGCAAATAACGCATTTCGAGAGGAACGCGATACGAATTAATCAAACACAGCTGGTAGCCCATTAGCTAATTATTCCCAATCACTCTCGCCCAATAGATTCTTTCCCTATTCACTATAAAAACCCAGACTTTCAATTTCAAATAAATTTCAATTTACGCCTCCAGGGGGAGCAATTTGGGACCGAGCCGAACTTTGAACCCCTGCCCACACTAGGGTTCATACCACTAGGGTTCGCAGTTAGCCGTTCTTCCAGGCTCGCTCCCCTGACAGCACGCCAAACCCGCAAAAAATACTACTAATGAGGAAAGTGTGAAATTTTGAAATGAATTTGTGTTATGAAGAAGACCCTCTATGAAGAAGAAGGTGTTACAGATTTGGAACGACCAGCATGTGAGGAATTAATCACAGCATATTTTATTTTTGGACTATCCCTTTAACACACACTCAAAATTTTTTTACTTTACTTTACTTTACTTTACTTAATTTTACAGTTAACTTAAAACAAACAAACAAACAAAAACTAAAGCAACACAAATCTTTGTTTTTTTACTCAGTTGTCATTTGCACTCAATTGTATTATGTTAAATAAAATTGCATTTGTAAAGAATTAAGTTAACTTAAACCATTTGTGTTTCATTTACAAATCATTTACGTTGCACTGATTGAAACTGGAGAGTGGGTTTCTACTTCCTAGCATGCTTTGCATATGGATAGATCATGAGAATAAATGTTGAAAGAGAAAGTCCTTTTAAAGTTTGTTGTTCAGTTATATTTCACATTTAAAAGAGTTTATGTTTATGTTGATTTTTGAGGTTACCATTATGGTGAAGTGAAGACCTTGTTGATAGGCAATGGCTACATGAGCTGTGTATGTGCTAATGCCAATGATGAGGACATTTTTACGTGATCATTACATGTGTGCTGCAGATTAAGTGTTTGGCATGTGATCAAGTGTTATTATATCGGTTATGTTTCCATAAGATAAAAAATAAATAAATCAGGTGAGTATGTGACCTATGCAGTCTACATTGTCAGCTGTCAGCGTACCCTTAAACAAAAATATGTGTATGTGCATGAGTGTTACTCATCAGTCCAATTAACTTAAAAGTTCAAATAAATCAGTTAAAATGCGTGAAAATAGTTTTCATAATTTTATCAAATTAGATCAACAACCTATTTTTTGAGTGCACTTGACTAATATTTTTTAACCACTAAATCCTCATAAAACATGACAGCTTTCACAAACAGATGTTTACACAAGTGCAAACATTTTATCACGGCTGCAGGTGAGTCAAGCACAACATACGTGCCAACCAGTCCCCAATGACTGCTGTAAAATGTTCACCAGCTCTCCACAGCATTAATCTTTAAAGAGACTCTTTGCTGGGTTCCCCAAACTGGAACTAATTTCCACACAGCTGTTGTTTCCCTCTGCAGTATCAGATTGGAGAGAAGTCGAGGGAGGGCGAAGAGGAGCAAACTGCGGTTTAGAGGAAAACAGCGTGAGTGGATGAGCGCCCCACCCACAAGCTCCTCTCCGTACGGTCTTAATTCACCACACGCATGGAGGAGATTAACCCCAAACCACATCACGTCCACATCCACCCCCTAGATTGCTCCTTCATTCCTACAGAGTCCACCACACACACACACACACCGCCACTAGCACAATAAAAAGATGAACTGAATGTCAAAATTGTTGCTAACTTATTCACAAAAAATTACACATATACAGAGAATAGATTTAATTATTACTTCAAAAACAAAGTTCTGTTATTGTGGAGTGGTCTGAATGTCAAACAGCCCCAGTAGAGACTTAGTTTAGCAGTGTGATAATTGACTAACACTTTCTTTCACACCAATATAAAACCTGCATGAAAAAAACAAGTAGGTTACGGCAGAATGTATCATTTCCTGCTCTCAAGTCTTGCCTAAATTTGACAAATCATTTGTGATCCAGCATCATCTACAGAAGACGCAAGTTTTTTTAATGAATCTTTGCAAATCACCATTCCAAATAATGTGCTATTTAGCCAGTTTCGCGGCTGATGATTACAGTCTGCTCATCACTGCTAGGAAGAGAGTCAGGGGGTCAGCAGAGCTCATTAGCATTTAAAAGTGACATGGAATAGAATGGCTTGATAAAAACAGAGCTGATTTTGACAGAGTAAAGGGGTTGGTGAGAAGTCGGTGGAACATGAACTTTCATACCAGTGGTCAAACCACTCTTAAAAGATTATGTGGTATGACCACTCTTTTAAAAGGAGGTCACAATTAAGACATTTTCAGTGTAGTCAAAACAGCGTACTGTTTGTCAACATTAAGAACTGGCATAACCATTATTAACCCATTGCAAAACCAGTATGGTAAATACATATTGATATTCCAGATTGTGCGGATTCCAATTAAAATGGAAGTAAAAAAAAATGCCTTGACTTAGACTTGTATGCAATTGACTTGAGATCTAAGACTTGAAATGTAACATGAGACGTATGACATGTAAACAATTGAGTCTTGAAACTCAATCTGATACATGAGACTCATAAACTGCTGGTTTTATACTTTGTCTACGAGTCTCTGATTAGAGTTGATTTACAAGTGTATAGAAAACTACTGTCACATGGATTTGTGACAAAAGACTTGAGCCTTGACTTGCACTTTATATCAGACACCTGTTATCATCTGGATATTGCAGCTGCAAGCCATATGGTGCACTGCTGAAAGTTAAGATGCAAATGAAATGAATAGCTATGGCATCACTATAATTATATCCATAAACAAAATCACAACTGAACTCAACATGCACTGCACTGAGTTTTAGATGTATAACGATAAAATATACTCTGGGTCTGAACTATCATTTGAAGACCAGAAATAGAACAACAACTAGGACAATTAAATATTTATGTTGGTCATGTTTATAAGACTTGTGCCAGATGTCAACTTGGACACCCTTTAACAACAGCTGTACAAGCTTCAACTCTATAAAAGACCTAAACATCCATTTCTATCACGTTATTGTGCTTCCACTGCTTGTGTATCAGTGTCAATCAATCAACTTCATCTCATCTTCAATTTAAACTCAGGCACAATTTCTATCAAACTACCAGGTGGCCACAAAGTAAAATAAAAGTATGCCAGCTGCACTTGAGCTTAAAGCAGCACATTTTGCATACCAGTGAAAGGGGAAAAAAGGTCACTTTGTGCTACATCTCATCTGCTTCACTGAGCTAAATAATGTTACATATGCATCAGTAATCTTTCTTTTTTACTGTTAATTCAGCACTTGTTGTTTCTTGCATTTAGTGCGGATAAGCCAGGGACTAAGAAAGGTAATTCATAATTCAAAACAAAAGTACAAATTCAGGCAAGTTGACAAACTTGCAAAGAGATAAAGGTAGCATCTAATCACCAAAGCAAGACGTCACAGGAAAAAATGTATCAGGTCTTACCATCAGTGGGCGCCATACACATGCAGTCATACTGTGTGACGTAATCAGTTTTAAAGTCTGAGTTGATAGGGTAATAATGAGCCAACTTCAGCATCTTCTTGAAGGCATCATAGATGAAGATGAAGCTGATGAGCGAGGAGAAGCCCTCTTCTGTGAATCGGGTGAAATACTGCACCAGGAAACTAGCATCAGTTGCCACCAGAGCTAGACAGAAGAAGGCCGACCACAGGCCAATCCAAAGACGGAACTCTAGGTAGTCAAAGTCATGCTCCCTGCGGAGGATAGCATGGACAGAAAATTAACTCCCTAAATAAAGTTCTTCTTTGTTTTTGAAAGTCTCTTATGCTTACCGAGGCTGCCTTTATATGATCAAAATTAAAAGTGAAACACTAATATTTTGACAAATTATTAACATTCAAATAACTGTTTTCTATTTGAATCTATTTTAAATCCAATTTATTCCTATTATGGCAAAACTGATTTACTGCAGTCACATGATCCTTCAGAAATAATTCTGATATGCTGATTTGTGATAAGCTTATTATCAATGTTGAAACAGAATCTTAGTTTTAGTTAACTAGTTTCAGTATAGCTGGTTTGTGATGTAACATTCTGAACAGAGATGATGAAGCACCTGCTGAAGTTAAAGAGCAGCCTTTCAAACACCAGCACTGGCCCCGTACTGCTGAGGATTATCAGAGGCTGGCCCGCCAGGAGACAGAAGACTGCTCCAGTCACCGCTGTGCCCAGAAAGCTCTCCAGCACACCCTTCACACAACACACAATGAAGAAAAAAATCCAAGGGTTAGGGAATAAATCTCAGCTGAGGCTCACGCTTTGTGGAAAGAATGCTCTGTTCATCCATGACTAACTTTCCTTGTTCACAGACATACTTTGTACTTTTATGTGAGGAATAGCACAGATATATCGGACAAAACCACAAAGTAAATTACTTATTTTCCTTTAAATAATTTATGCACATAATGTTAATTAATTCTTATAAAGGATGTATTATTGCTATCAAGCACACTGTATAATCTACCTTAATTCAATACATTGATTTTTATTACCCATAGATCTAATAAAGTGTCGCACATAACATTCAATAAAGTCCCTATCCAGACTATAGACTCCAATCCTCACAATAAACTAGCTTTGGCCAAATCAATATAAGAAATCACAGGCATTATCTATTAATAACTGAAATCCAAATATTGTTTGGAAAACCATCTCGATGTTAAGCAGTGCTTATGAGACCTGTTGAGCTAGCAAAGACACAACCAGGTGTTGCAGGTCTTGATTTTGAATTTCTACTTTAACATGAATAATAGTATATATATAACAAAATATAGTATTGTTCTGTAATGAAGAAGTAAATAGTATAGCAAGTACATTTAAATCATAATGCATTAAATATTTTGAAGTATTTTTTGATTTGACAAATAGTCCTGTATACCTTATCTTAAATTATTCCTCTTATTTAATATTTTATATAAATGTAATAATGCTTACATACATACATTCTAAATTAAGAATCCTAATAGAAGACCCTTTGCTTCGCTAGCTGACACATACTTTTCTCAAATGAAACAATGACTAGCCAAAGACATGTGCAGCAGACCTTGGCATTCATCTAAGATAATTATATGAACTGTGAGAGTTTAACTTACTAACATGACCTTTGAACTCATGGTAACATTTCAAAAGGAGGGCAGAGAAGAAGCTACTCCCAGTGTGTATCAGTTAACTGGCCGAGACTGAATTACACTGCAATCCCCGCCAAGGTTGGACTGAACTTTGTTTAGAAAGATTCGGACACAGAGAGCACGTCACATCCGTGCATTCATGTAGTTTCTCATGGTTTGCAGATGTATCTTCACCTGCATGTTTTCTGTGGCGTCGCCCAGCAATCCTCCGAATGTGATGGCATTGGTTACTGTTCCCAGGTATATGAAAAGAATGGCAGACAAAGACTGAATGTGTAGTGCATCGTAGAAATCACTGAAGAAAAAGGGGGCTTTTCTTTTGATATCAAGAATAAGGCCTCCACAAAACCTGAAAAACAAAACATGCGATATGATATTTATTATAGTTATTTTCATTGAATTATATAACATTTCTACATCATATCTGCCTACCTCGATTCAGAAAAATATATTTCAATCAGAAATTTAAAAAAAAACAAGATTTGTTTTAAACCTTACAGTAAACATAAAATAAATTAAGCAACAATCACAAAAACTGTAGGATTTTGTACAAGAAATAATCTTACTACTATTTCTAGGCCACTAATGAAAAGCAAAAGAATTTTTAGTAGCCATTATTAACATTTCTTTTAATTAAATATTTGTTTAGTGCTATTATTAATTAGTAACAGGTATAAAAAAATCTATTTAGCACAAAATACTACCAGTACACAGCATTTTTTTTTTTTACAAAAGGTCAAGTCTAATGATGACAGTCTGTACTATATGGAGTACATGCTGACTTCACTGTTTATCTAATATTAAGATAATTCTAATCATTTTAAAGAGTCAAACAGACCTTTATCTGAACTAAACCACGCTGTTCAGAGGTTTAGCATAATCTGTTCCTTCTTAAGAATTTATACAAACATTAACTCACTTCCCCGTCCTCTTTAGCTCATCGCCTACTGCGTGCCCCCCACCCCCATGTCCACCGCTGTGAGGCGTGTCTCCATTCATCTGTGAGCTGTCCCCTCCAGCATACATGTTCTTTCTGGACAACATAACAAACACAAAAACTTGAATGTTATTAATGCCCTAAAATAAATAAATGTTTTACGGGAGGAAAGCAAAAACGAAGAAAGAAAGATGACAAAAGACATACTTAGAGGACTGTTCATAAGTCATTTTAAAGCATAAATAAAAAATGCAAGCTCATACTCTTGTCCGAAGATTATGTATACGAAGATACCTTAATCTGATAGATTTATCAAACAATAGATAAAACAATAATAAACAGATAAAAAGACAGGCAGAGATACAGTACATAACGACCTAATAACTGATAAAATGATAAGATAGATAGACACGCAGATAGAAAAAGATTTTAAAAGAGATAATTAGGGGCGATAAGACCAAAATCATAACAGGGAGAAACAATCTTTCAAGTCAGCACAGGCATATGGCAAAACGATTGAGTGTGTAAACGCAATAGAGATGATAGTCAAAAATCTCTACCAGTTTGTAAATTAGAATAAACAACAACAATCGATCAGTAACAGCTATCTGTAGATTTATAGCCGCGGATTTTAATGCTAAATGTTATTGAGCCCTCCTTGCACTCCTAGCAGAGAAGAGAAAGATTGTGACCTTCTTTAGCTGAAGCACAACAGCGGCCCGTGTGCTGAAGACACAATCTGTGCTGTCTGAAGAAAATGTGGACACTCTCATCTTTCTGAACTTAAAAAAACTTGATTGAAATGGAGTTCCATTTAAAAACAAAATTGTCCTTTTCTTTCTATTAGTTTATAACTACTACAATATTACATTTCATTTTTTTAAGAAGCATTTGGTTTTGGTAATAAAGGAGGTTTTGTTTTATTTGCTGCTAAGAAGAAACCCCAGAAGATATGTGAAGTATAGCTCCATTGTTTTTCAAAATAAAATAAAAAAAAACAAGGAGAAAAAAAAAAGATCATACTTTTATTACTTTTATGTTTGTTTAAATAAATAAAACTGAAAAAAAAAAATCAAAGAAATAATTTTTTTATAAAATTTTTGTTCTATTGACCACTGTATCGTATCGAACCAAACCATGATTTTTGTGAACCGTTACACCCCTAATAGATAGATAGATAGATAGATAGATAGATAGATAGATAGATAGATAGATAGATACCCAGTTCAGTCTGTTGTTTACATTCAACACGCCACAGATTAATGTATGAGGTCCAGTGTGTGTAGTGTTTTGTGTACACTGTGTGTTATGCTGGCGTGACTGACTGCTGCAGGCACACAGCTCTGCTTTATGGCTAACGCGGCCTGGTACAGATTGAGGTGACAGGATGAGGAGGCATCCTGCTGTCACTTCACCTGAAGCCAAAGAGAAGTGACGTAATTCATCTAATTAACAACAGCCCTGCTCTACACTGAATGATTGAATGGATGGCCTGACCAACTGGCCTTTGAAACTACTTCCTGGCTGTGTGTGAAATACATTATGTAACACACTGTATATGGCTTAAAGGGTTTGGCTACTATTAATATAGAAAAAGACAGTTTTGACTTGTCTTTAATAAAAATCAAAAACTGAAATTGCTTTAAACCTTAAAACCTACCCCAGGGACAGCCTTACAAATGCTACTTCACAATTGTTTGAGTCATTTCAAAACAGGAACATTGACAGACTTTGATGTGGGATATTGGTGGGGTTTTAGTGAAAGAAAGTGTGACAGGCCAATATGGGCTCCATACATCAGTTACCTTTTATCTGAGGATGGCAGGGATTTTGGTGGCTCTATTCGGATGGCAGGGTCCCATTCTCCAGGAGGGAGGACAATGACCTCATCCAAGAACTCATCAATGCCAGCGAGGAGATCTTGTCTGTCCTTGGCTTTGTATGCAATTTCATGGAAGACCTTGATAAGAAAACTTTGATTACTGGCCAACTCCCCACATGACAAATCTAAGCACATACCTTTTTTTTTTTTTTTTTTTGCTACATCAAATTCTAACAGAACATTTAAGGCACAGAAACTTAACATTAAACGAACTCAAAATATTTAAAAGAGACTACTAAAATGACAAAATGCAATACAAAATTACTATTAAACTAAAATAAATTACATTAATAACTAAAACTAATTCAAAATAAAATAAAATAAAATAAAATAAAATAAAATAAAATAAAATAAAATAAAATAAAATAAAATAAAATAAAAT
>JAUCNO010000795.1:7141810-7159992 GCA_032353835.1 Enteromius viviparus
ATAAAATAAAATAAAATAAAATAAAATAAAATAAAATAAAATAAAATAAAATAAAATAAAATAAAATAAAATATAATTAATACTTGCTCTGTTACAGATTGCAATCAGTTTTTTTAAGTGTAAAAGCAACAGTATCTAACGCTATTTAACATGACTGATGGCCCTTTTCTGAAGCATAATAGGACAAAAAAAAAAAACGTAGAATAAGTCTGTGCGTACCTCGTCAGACATCAGAGTAGCAATTGCTCTACCAATTTCATGGTATGACTTGGCTTTGCCTTTGGGTCCAAGAAGAATGAACAGAAATCTGGGAAAGATAATAAATTTTACCTTAAGTAAAGCACACAGCTTTTCTAATGGTTTAATAAAAGCCTATTTTTAACAGCTATATTTTGCTCTTTGGCTTCGTGGGATGAAAGCAGGTCATACCTGGTGGGCACAGGCACTTCAGTCAGCGCCCCCAACATTACAGCCTGCTGCAGCCTCACAAAGGCCACAAACGGACTGTCCAGGAAGTCCACTTCTCCTACGAGAACATTGGAAGCTTCAGCATCTCTGGGCAGTTTCTTCATGAACTTGTTCTTCAGCTGAACACATGCAGAATGGGTTTTAAATGACACTCAGTAAGGAGGAAGAACAGAATAAATAAAGTGAACAAATCAAGCTCCAACACATGACCTCATTAAATATACTGCCCAGCTGCCAAGCCTTTCATGAAAATGTGATGAATCCAACAACTGCAACTGTTCAACTAATGGAAATTACAAAGATTAGTGGCTGCATGTGAGATTGTTCATTCTAAGGTTCAGCAAAGGCCCACTGTGACTCCTGCATTCTTTCACTCTTTATTCAGAGGAACCAGTGGTAACCAGTATAAAAACTGTTAATTTCATTTTATTTATATGGGTTGTTGTTAATACCAGTGATAAATTGAAGGCCAACTTCAAAGGCAGTGGCATTTGCCAGCTCAGACTTTGAGGTCATGCCAAAAGTGAAATTCACAAGCCAAAGATAATTAGTACACCCTGCTTACATAACCATAAATTGTGTAGCAACTCCAACTTGTGCCTCCAAGTTTATCATTGTGAATTTTAACAGCTAAAAGCGTTACAACTAATAATTTTGGTTGCATATATAAATAGTTTTTAGGTTTATTACTTACTGTTAAAGAACAATAAGTGTTTAAATTATTGCAAGACTAGCACACATGACAAAAATCTAATTCTAAAGCTCATAAATCAAATTTGACAGCTCTGCTGATAACTTGAAAATGGGGTTAAAATGTCAGTCATTAATAAACCAATTCCTCAGTATACTTCCAACACATAACAATAACATTTCCTCCTGAAAGTCTTATTGAAGAGTCAAAGTAAGCAGTTTTGTTAACCATTGATAGAAGAACATTAGAAACACAGGCACAATGGAAAACATTTAACCTAGAGCAGCTGAGCACATGATGGGACAGACCTCTCACTCATCAATAGGTCTAGCATCATAGATCATTAGTTTCGAAGGTTATGCTTTTATTCGATTGTACTGTTGCAAAACCATCCTATTACTGATTATCATTGATTAGCTGTTGCAAATGTTTTTTAAAAATCCCATAATAAACCTTAATGACTCCTCTTTTATGAAATATGTAAATACTAGTTAAAGGGTTAGTTCACCCATTATTAAGTCACCAAGTAAAGAAAAAAGCTGGAGAATTTCGATACAAGCCGAGAAGATTTTTGATTTTTCTTTACTAAAGTAAGGAAATTGCACTTCCTTTATTGCACTTCCTTTGCTCTTGTAAACAAACTCACGAGACTAGCATGTCTCAGAGGCGATTGTGTGATGCATACATCCTACAACATCCGCTGGAACAGCTTCCATGATGCCTTTATTCATGCCCTGGAGTCATGTGAGGCATGTTATTATGGATGCGTGTGCATTATTTAACGTGTTTTGGGCTGTTAAAGAAACACCTACCCTCTGTAATGATAACACCTGGAATAGCTAGGACAATTTTTTTTTTTAACTCCGACTGAATTTAATCTGAAAGAAGAAAGCAATATACACCTAGGATGCCCTGGGGGTGAATAAAACACAGGCTAATTTAAATTTTTAAGTGAACTAACCCTATAAGAAAGATTATATTCTATTTTATTTATATATGTAAATTTTTCTTCACCAATATTTTTTTTTTTACTTTACTGAGAATGTGAACATAGACACCTTCTGTTTGACTAATAAGATCATGCCTATTTTGTGCGGGAAACTTTTATAAACACTAAATTCAACTGAATTTAGAAAGAAAAGATAACACAGAGTGACAAAAAGGTCCTGACTAATGAAACTAAAGCAAGTGAAGAAGTGGTGGCTATAGATAGAGGGGGATGATGTCACTGATGTTAACTAAAGGCCAGATTGTAGACAGCATTACTAGAGCAGCGTAAAGGGATGATTAAAGTATTAGAAGGACACACCTTAAACAACCCATAGTGTTTTTCTCAGACTTATATGAATGTTTACCTCTGAGCTTCATTATCTAGAAGTCAAAAAAGGGTCAACAGATGGTTACGCTCCACCAGTTAATTCATTTTACACCATACAAAGCCTTTTTCACAATGTATGTGTTCCAATACCGGCAACTTCTGACCTATTAATATATCACACACTCCAAGCAACTCACAATAACATCAGATCTACAGCCATTCAACTCTCTGGCAGGAGGTATGAAAAGTGGAAAGGCTTCACAACATTTCTGTCAAGCAGTGTCATGAATATTTTTAAATAAATGCTTTAAAACTGACAATGTTGCGGGTTTCTTCTTTATTTGCCTTGTACCCCTAACTCCTAATAAACAATTCCTTTAAATCTTGACAGACTAATAAATTCATAAGTCGGAGTATTCTTGTCCTGCACTACAAAAAGAAACCTCGGGACTTCATCCGCCTAAGAATCATGAAATGGATATTAAGCTCAATTCATTAAGTTCAATTAAGCTAAATTCACAACAGCAGTTTAATACATAAAGTAGTATTCTTATCACAGGGATATTATTCAATGGTCTAAACCCACATACCGAATCACTTGGTATCCATTCATGTTACTTAGGTTACCATTAATTTCCAGATTCTCTGAATGTCTAATCTCAAAAAACAGGAATGACATCATCAAAAAAAAAAAAGTGTGACAAGCCACAAGGCTTTCACAGTGCATGACGCGAACCCGAGCCTTCCCTCAATCTGTGCTTACAATCACAATCTGTCCATGTCTCTGGGCCACCTCACACAAGCAGCTTCTCAATCCCCCACTCTGCCAAAAGGGGCAAGGGGCATCTCCTCTGAGTCTGTCAACAGCTGAGGCCTTCCAGCAATCACATCCACACTGGTTTATTCAGCATGCAGCACTGAAACACTGTCAAACATTTGCCAGCTATTTCACTTAATGCTGCATTCAGCAAGAAGGGATGCATTCCCACGTAAAAAGAAACTATTCTAATTCCTCGGAGGTGAACTTCCATGAAGCGAGTTAATTTTTATGGTTTGTCACAGATTGACACCACCCAAATGACCTCTTGGTGCTCCATCAATGAGAGCCCAAGAACTTCCCATTAGGAATGAAAGTCTGTTTTTCACACCAGCTATGTCCTTGTGTTAGACGCTCCACTGCTTCTGTTCTATCATTAGAAAAAGCACTGGCTTCATCAGTTTTGTCATAGTGACATTGACTGTGATGTAAACATTTTTATGTTTCAATCTAAAATACAGTCAATTACAAATGCTTGTATATTTTTACATGTAAATGTTTTTTTTATATTTGATTATTAATAATGAGTTATATTGCATTTCAGAGTTTGGAGTTGGAAAGTTTTTTAATGTTTTTTAAATTGGTCTCAAACTCAAAAACATTTGCATTTATTTAATTCTAATAAAAAATAAGAATAATGTGAAATATTGTTAAAATTTAAATAAATTTCACATTTTAATATATGTGAAAATCAAATGTATTCCTGTGATAGCAAATACATAATTTTCAGCTTCATTACTCTAGGCTTTAGTGTTACATGATTCTTCTATTCTTTGGTGTTAAATACTATTATCACCATTGAAATCCATCCATGTTTATTATTTCTGTGAAAACCTATTTTTTTGTAAGTGTTCTGTGACGAATAGTCAAAAGGAAAGTCTTAACTTGTATGCACCCTTGCTGCAAAAATCAATAAATAAATCTTCTCTAAACACAAAAACATACAAACAATCTTGAAACTGGACTCACCTGATCTTTCTCTGGCTTGTCTGAGATATCGTTCAGGCTGCTTGATGTCAAGTTGCGATGTGTCGTGGTTGGGCTACCTAATCAAAATTTATAAAAATTACAGATTAATGACAAAGTAAACAAAGTCTACAAAGAAATCCAAATGCAAAATAAGTAAGGGCACTGAATGGCAGATGAACCATTGGGGAATCAGTGGGACTGACAACGCTGTACAGAACATTCATATATTTTTTCACAGGCTGTGAATTGCTCGAGGCCATGCTTTTACAAGTAAAATAACTTAAATTAGGAAAGATGAGGTGCCAGGCAAGAAAGCAACCTATACTGAAAGGTTGATTATTAACCTTGCAGAGTCATTGTCATCATGCTGTGAACAGCACAGTGAAGCAAAGTATTCCCAATGCTACAGAAATCTTATATTGACTAAGATGACAGTTTGATGCAGCCAAAAGAAGAACAAAATGCAGCCAAAAGAAGAAAAAAAGAGGCTGAGTGTAGATGAGGAAAGTTTTAAAGCTTCATTTATGAAGCAAAAAGAAAGAAAAACATAATTTTAAGAGTAGTAACTTAAAAAAAATAACGAACAAGAAAAAAATACTTCACATCCACCTTCATAAATCCTACATTATCAGATAAGAGCTGCTCATTAATATGGCTATGGGTCATGATGACACAGTGATCTCCACTGGAAAGTTCAGTCCACTGTGATTATTAGAAGTCTTTGGAATTTAAATCTATTAAGGGTGAACATGGAATAATCTATCTAAACAGGGAAAATCTATTACATAATAATGACAGGACTAGTTAGCTAAACATAGATGGTCACAACAACAAATAAAAAAGGTCATATCATACAGCCTTAAAACAAGTTCTTTATTGGCATCAGTGGTTCCATGAAGAATCTTTATCATACATGTAACCTTTTGCATCCATTGGACAAAAAGTTCTTTATTATAGAAAAACATGCACTGCAAATGCTTCCTTTTGGATCAACCAGTCGGTTGATTTATTTTGTCCCTGATGTTTTAATATTCAAAGTACTCTTTAAATGGTCTTAGAGTTGGTCCCTTATGATATGACCCTTTTAAGCCACAATGCTTTTCTATTCTGTCACAGCTACTGCATGTTACACACTTTTGGGGTGTAAGGACACATGTACATGCACTGGCAACTGGTAAGTTGGACTTACTAGGCCATCCCATGCTTGGACTTCCAGGAACTCGCAACACCTCCTCGGAGGTGCGAGTCATTAGACAAGGCACTGAAGTCTCAAGTGGATTACGTGCTTTTAGTGACAAGTTTAGCAGAAAGGATGAAAGGTAAGAAGGAAAAGAAAGATTGTTAAAGTGATAGAGGTCAGTGATTTTAGGTGTATAGTTAGCTAGTTTTATACAAGACTGTACAATCGCTCAGGAAAAGATAGGATTTGTTAGAGCTAGAGGTAGAAAAGAACAGTTAAAGCAAGTATTTCTTCAGAAAACAGAAGTTCAAGTGAATAACATTTGTCACATTGAAAATGTCGAATGTTCAGTGAATCACAGGATTCACAATATAAAAAATTAATGCAGCCCACGAACAATAAATTTAATGAGCTGGAAAAATGCTGGTATGAGCTTTGTGTAAAGTTTTCTTAATGCACTGTTTATCTTAACTGAAGGCATGCAAATACTATTGCCAAAACTCTAATGAACCTCTTGACCATTGCTTTATTTGTAGAAAAAAGAAAAGTCTAAAATACATATACTGATGACTCATCCTGAACTGCGAAGAGTTTTGACCAATCAAATGTGGTGTAATTGAACCTTACTGGTTATTTAAAAACATACAATCCCTTTGATATGTCACGTGCAAACCTCATGCTGTAGCAGAACATACACTACTGTTCGAAAAGTTTGGGGTCAGTAAGATTTTTTTAAGCTATGTTTCTAGGTATGTTCTTCCTAAGGCCGCATTTACTTGATCGGAAAATACAGTTAGAATACAGCAGTACTGTGAAGCAGGCTCATCTTCAGCTAAAGAGGATCTTTCAGAAATCATTATAATATGCTAATTTGGTGCTCAAGAAACAGTTAGTTATATACCATCAATGTTGTAAACAGCTGTTCTGATCAATATTAGAAACCAAGATTTCATCAATAGAAAGTTTCAATATTTTTTTTTTTTTTTGAAACACATTCAACATTATAAATGTTAAATTCATGGTGAATATCCTCCAAAAAAAACAAAAATAACCCCAAACCTTTCAACGATAGTGTCAACACCAAAGAAGGTGCTAGTGACGTGATTTTGTGGAGTCTTTAAACATACAGAGACAATTAAAAGAAAAAATATAAGCTGAGGCAATAATGAATCGAACAAATTGGTTGAGCATTAGTAAAACAGTTCTTGTAATCTTTGTGAAGGTATTTATGTATGTACAAATAATAAAAAAAAATATTTGGTATTCCTATTGGTATTCCAAAAATACCAATACCAATATTTATGTATGTACAAATAATAAAAAAAATATTTGGTATTCATATTGGTATTCCAAAAATTATGTTTTTGAAAAGTGTGGAGAAAAACAATCCACAAAAGATTTCATAAAACTTAAGAAAAAAAAAAGAGAAAAAAAAAAGAATCTTAATATAATATATATTAAGATATATATATAAATCTTAATAGCTTTGAAGAAAAAAGGAGTTTAAAAAATAACTGCACCAAACTGCCACCTATATTACCATTATCCGGGGTGGAAAACAGCCTACTTGCGCTGGAGACCGTCTTGCCAATGTCAGCTAAAGAGCGAAGATTGGACTTCTTGGTCTGGTGGCGATGCTTCCTCAGCAAGGTGTACATGACCTTATCTTTCAGGTCAGCTTTCAAGAGACCGTTCTCAATCTGACTGTCAGTGATCATTTCTGAAAGAAAGAGACAAGAGCTAATGCCAAACAGAGAGAGAGGTAGACAGCGAGATAGCAAAAATTGGCATTAGAAGGGGCCTGCCTCGTCATTGTTATAGAATTTAAGAAGCTCATCACAACCCCTTCACAACTGAGCAATCTTTTCATTTAAATACCAACTTTACATAACACTGTACATCAAACTTTTAACTACAACTTCAAATTCAACTCTCCAAAGGAACTTGAAGTGAGTGTCAGTGAAGCGACACATTGCTTTCTATTCTTAGCTTTCAGAACTGGACATCTAATGAGGCACTGGCTTGTGCATAAGATTGTCTGGTGGTTCCTGTAAGCATCTATTTTTATAAAAGAGGGTCAAAGACACGAGGCCTGAGCCCTCAGGCCCTTTTTGTGAATGGTTTGGCCCTTAATGGCCGAACCTTCAATTCATTTTCATCTCAAAGGACACTCTATGAGGTTGACCGAGCTTAACTCAGGCAAACTTTACATTTTCTTTAAATTGATAATACGACTTGACACATCATGCTCTGAGTAAGAGATACGGTTAGGGGATTCAAGAATAGGAATGATTAAATCTCTTTTGATTGGTGGCAGTGGGTACAATCTATCCAGCCATCATCCAGACAGCTAGAGTAAATGACTCTTTTTCTTTTATTTTTTGTTTTGTTTTTTAGTCTTTTATAAAATAATCACCGCAATCACATACATTGCTATCCTTGCACTACACTTATTTAGTGGCCACAAAATTGTCATTCTGATCTTTCTCATGCACTGCCTGAACACAGTATAAAAGAAATGGCCATCCTGAATGGATGCAATCACCCGTGCATCTAAGCCCAGAGTTACAGCGAGGGTTGCAAGAGGACTGTATTAAACAGAGCTATGAATACATCTTGACATGTGAGCATTTGGAAACCAAATCGTGCATATCACACGTGCTATCTCTCATAAACCTTACAGTATAATTGAAAAGTCTGATCTGCTCTAAAATGTCAACTTTGTGATAATATCTGATATTTATTTATCCCACTGACAGAGCTGAGAGCTGATGCATGCTTCTGTTATAGAAAAGGCAGCTACATGACAGAAAAAATGGCTCCTAAAACCACGACTGATGCATAATTAACATTACATAAAACTAGACTGTTTCATCCATTTGACAGAAATCCTATCAATAAAAAAACTTTGTTAAATTGCAAAGCAACACATTATTAACATATAATATATATATACACACACACACACACAATTATTAAATTACCGAAAAAATAAATAATTAACAGTTTAAATTTGATGTTTATTTTTTTTAAACAAATTCACTTAGATTATTTTTTAATCTCAATACAAAATAAGATTAATAAAGAGATTAAAAGTATATAAAAAATAAAAATATAGTTTAAAATTCTCCTTAGTTAGCCATAAATTGGTTTAAGCTGGTCAAATGCTTGACCTAAGCTGGTCCTAAGCAACTACTGTAGCTCCAGATTATAACCCTCTAAGGACCATCTTAAACCAATTTATAAAAAACTAAGTAGCAGCTTAAAACAGCCTGCCATGCTTCAAAACATACCTAACTAGCATACTGTATACTGTTTTAGACTGCAACATCATATTAAAGATGAATTATGTCATTGTTTGGCCCAGGCACAGGCCACTGAGTTCATAAATCTCTCTGTTGAGCACCGACACTATTTTGGTGAAAAGAGGTATAGTGTTTTGCGTGTGTAACCAAACCTGGTTATGGTGGTAAAGCATCCATTAATAATAGCTCCAGAAGAAACACTTACCAACAACCCCTGGCAGTGTGTTTGCCTCTAGGTCCAGCATGATGGTGCCCTTCTCTATACACGTCCTAAGCTCAAAGAGACTATGTAAGGACAGAGTGGCCACATGGGGTTTACTCCACCTCTCCCCACCTTTTTCCACCTTCTCTTCAAACTTGATCCACCTTCGAAGAAAAAAAAAACAATTGAAGTAGGTAGGTTATGAAGTAGGAATGTGACCAGCTCTGTATAAAAGTGCAACCGCAAGTCAGTTGAACACGGATTTATTGAGTTTTCTTGCTCAAGAAACATTTCTTGTCAATTGTATATGTATTGTATATGTCCCTGCTTAAAACAATAGTATTCATTTTTGCAAGGAAAAAAAAAACGTACTGACCCCAAAACTTTTTAACAGTAGTGTATCTTTGTAAATCCACCGTATCAGAAACAATCACAAGACCCAGACATGAGACTAGAATCTAAAGCAGCCCTCATATTCAACTCTAACCTTTCTCCTGTACAACTCTGTTTATTAAAACTGATGACCCTGCTTGAAAGACTTTAATATGTAATCCTTAATCCTAAAAACACAAACATGTAATCTCATCCCTAAAACAATCTCTCAAATTCAATCTTGATTGAAATGAAAAGATCAGCAGTAATCATTCTTGTACTTAATCTGTCAAATGCCCGCTTTGGCATGTGATAATGACTGCTGATTGGGGACCACCTGGAGCGCCACTCAACATTACATGAAACTGCCCCTCTCATTGAATCATTAAATTCTTTCAAGAGCGCACAGCTCCATAATTGATGTGCGCTGCATGCAAGACTCATCTTTTATTAGAGACCAAGCTGTCTGCTCAAATGAGCTCACAAACACGAGATTTAAAGCAACAGTTACTGTTAAACGATTGGATGTGCTTTTAAATGGATACGCAAATCAACCGGAAACATGCACATTATCTACTTTTTTCACACTGTTCCCTAAAGATTAATCGGGTTGGATTCATCCCTTTAGACACTGTCAAGTGTTTCAAATGTTTTCGTATACTGGCACCAAGCAGCCATTGGCAATGAGCCAGCCCAGTACACTTGAATCTTCTTTTGATGAATTGTACGGTGCCTGTATAACAAGTCTGAAAGAGTAATTAAAACAGTCTTTATTGAAAACTGGAATTAACTGGTGGAATTAAACAATATAACTCACTTTAATATAACTGCTTTCTATTTGAACATTTAACATTTTAGCATTTAGTTATTACTCCAGTCTTCAGATGATCCTCACAATGATCCTTATGAAATAATTCAAATAGACTGATTTGCTATGATGCTTTTTTTTTTGTTTTGCCATTTTCTTCTTTAATGAATATAAAGCACAATTTAGGCAAAACCCGAGTAAAAAAAAAAAAATACTATCAGACACAAGTTATCAAGTTTTGTTTTTGTTTTTTTCCAAAACTTGTTCCTGCTAATAATATGGGCTCTAACAGTTCTGGTCTGTTTTTGAGCCTCATTTAGAGTCCAAACCAAGCCATTGTGGTCTTACCTGGCAGTTTCCTTCCACTCCATCTCCTGGCCATCAACTGACAGTAGTTCGTCCAGCTCCGTGAAGAGCTGAGGGGGTGCCGGACTGTCATCGTCCTCTCCCAGAATGAATCGAATGCGCTCAGCAGCAGGTGAGACTGCAACAGGAAAAATACTGCGGGTCAGAGGAGAAGGTACAGTCCTGCATATTTTCGGCTTGCCATCATCACTTATTCCATTAGGCCTGATCTCCAGCTCAGGTGGAGGAGGAATCCGGACCACAGACAGGTCTGAATCTGGGACCGCATCCAGCTTGGAGTCAGACTCCATCTTCTCCTGCTCTCCAGCCTCACTCTTCTCTACATTATTGTTCTCAGTTGTGTTCTCCGGGTTGCTATCTGAAGCATCCATCCTTAAACCCAGTTGAAAAACAGTTCTGTTTCCCAGAACACAATCAAAGCTGGTGAGGATTGCGGAGAGAGGGAGGGAGGTCAAAAACACGAGACCTCACGCAGCCAGCTGCACTCAGACAGTCATTAGAGTCCTTCGTGTTGTCTGCTGTCCTGTACACCCCACTATAACACAGTGACACCTTGGTAGTTAAAAAGGGGGTCCCCACTTGTCACCCCAGAGCAACAGCCCGCCCATCGGCTGCTCCGGCTGAACCCCCTCGCCATTGGCCCTCCGACTTTGGCACCCTGCCCTGAGCCCCTCATTAACAATTAGGAAATGTTTCACAAACTGTTCATTCTTCACAAGAGGGCCTCACTTTCCTTCTCTCTTGTTTTCCAATTTGAATATTTATTTGTTCTTGTGGAACAAAATAAACTGTAATGTTTCATATAAATAAAGCTCCTATTGTCTTATTAATTTACCTCCCATATTAATGTTTCTTCATCAAAACTGGCTAAATCTGACATTGAAATTCACTGGGAAAATTAAAATAATACTTCTATATCAATTTGCAAATAAACACTGAAATTAATATAATTTGCCTAATTTAAATCAACCAAAAGAGAACCGATTAGAACATTGGTGACTGTTTTTCACTACCTTTCACAATTATTAGTGCTATCAGGGGTGGGCTATATAACCAAAATCTTCTATCACGGTAGAAACAATTTTCTACCTCGATAACGATATATATATATATCACGATATAGCAATTTGTGTCTGAAAATGCACAAATAAAAATTCAAAATCAAAGAAACTGTTACATATAAAGTAATTTTAATTAAACTGAATTGCAGCAATACTTAAAAAAAAAAACGCAAGCATTCTGTTTACTGAAATGCACTGTAAGGTTAATGTGTCTTTTCTGAAAACAGGTAAAGTTACTATATTGCCTGACAGTGTACTCAACCCAATTCCACACCACAGCCAATGCACCTTTCTTTACAATCTCCTCGTTGCTGATTTCGTCACGTGTAAGCGAACTCACCGCTGCTGCAGCGAGACGTGCTGCCTGCGCGGCACTACCAGAGACTCGCTGAAGTTGCTAGATTTGCCATTTGTCACTGTTTTGGAAAAATGTCACCAAGGGAGTCTGAAAAGTCGCTAAATCTAGCGACAAAGTCGATAAGTTGGCAACACTGCTTCATCCAATGTCGAAGTTATTTGTTAATTGCGTGGTTATGTTACGTGCAACGTCACGTGATCTCAACCGTGGTTAAGACGATAGACCAAAATCTCTACCGGTTGACAAATTTCTACCAGTTAATCATGTCTACCCTCTAAGTGCTATCATATGATTCATTGTAATTAGTCGCTTGTTGTTTGTTTACATGATATAAGCATGTTTGCCGTTTATTACATATACATAAAAACACACACATATATTTCAGGAAAATAGGTTATGTTTATATATGAAATACATTTATTTGTATAATAAATAAGTTAAATGCATATATATATATATAAATAAATATGTAAATACATCTATATGAAGATTGGCAATGTTATGTACTGTATGTGTGATTGAACAGTGGCATGGGAATTTTACTGTAATTAAAAGGCAGACAGACTGTCCTCAGAGTCAGTTTCCATTGCTTATGTCACTCTCTTGCGTTGACATTTCATAACTTTAATAACATCAACATTAACATGGGCACGAAGCTGTTTGAGTAAATGAGTAATCTGATTGTACAGCTCGGCACTGAATCAGTCGGATTTCTGACGAAACCTCCAGAATGAATTACTATCCATAAAGCCCTTGTGTTTCTTTGAAAACATAATTAAACTACAGTATCTGATTGGATGAAAGGGCTGCACATAAAACTTGCTCTCCAAATCCATTTTTTTCCCCCCTCAACTTTTACTACCGCTGTTGATATGGTAAAAGGCAGGTTACAGATGTTATCAGCACCTGAAAAGGTGATAACAGAATGAGCAGAAATTTAAACTATACTAGCTGTAAAACATCAGTAACTCCAACATTTAGATAATATAATTAGACAACACAATATTGCACACCATTATGTTTACAATTCAAAACATTGTAACTGAGACTATAAAAATCTGTGAAATAATATAGAGATTTTGTCTTGATGGTCTGCAATAAAGTTTTAAAGACTTTTTTTAAAAGACAATAATTCAGTACACATTTCTTTAACAATAAAGATGTAATTCTCATCCTTGTATTTCTGTTAATAACTTTTTTTCAAATAAATACTGTCATCAAAAAGTTTGGGATGGATTTTTTTTTAAAGAATTTGACACTTTTATTCAGCAAGGATGCATTAAATGGATTGTTTACCCAAAATACTCAAGCAAACAGTTGCTCGTCCCCATTCACATTCACGCAAATGTTTGGCCACATTCTTACAAATATCTTCTTTTCTGTTCAGCAGAAGAAAGAAACTCAATACGGGTGTGGAACAACATGAGGGCCAAAGTGAACTCTCTTTTTAAGTTCATTAAAAGTGACATTTCAAACAAATGCTGTTCTTTTAGAATTCCTAACAAGCAGATGAACCTGAAAAAGCATAATAATTTCCACAAAAATATTAATATCAACAGTTTTCAACATTGACTAAGTTTACATGCACATTAATACTCAGATTTTAACAAGATTATGACAATACTCTGACTAAGAATCTACCGTGTACACAGTGATTTGTTAACGTATTTCACGTAATCAGCCTTGTCTACATCCGGGGGAAAGCACAAACATGAATGTAAAATGTGGTGGTTTATGCCTAGAGTAAAGCGTACACATGCGTTGTGATACACACACATATATATATTGCATTATTTGTTTATTCTTTGCACAAAAAAAGTATTAGTGTGTAAAAACTGAAGTTGAGCCACTGAAGTCACGTGGACTGTTTTACCGATGTTTCTGGGGATCACTTCAGTTGTATTGCTGTCTATGGAGGGACAGATGGCTCTCTGATATCATCAAAAATATCTTAATTAGTGTTCCGAAAATGAACAAAGGTGTTATGTGTTTGGAACGACATTATGGTGGGTAATTAATGACAAAAATTATATAGTAATAGTACTTAGTAATTATATAGTTATAGTAATAAACGATTTACCAAATTGGACCCTTTAGATACAAACATTTATCTTTTGAAAAGGTTCCGAAAAATGTTAAATTGTAACAAGATTTTAACATATTCATTTTTTAGTTTTTAGTTTTTTAATTAACCCAGCTTGGAGAGCATAAGTGACTTCTTCCAAGCAACTTTTAAAATCTTACCAACCACACTGAGTTTTTTTGTCCCAACTCTGTTCTACAAAGTCCACACACAAAGTGACCCTGCGATGCATACAGACAACTCTGCTACGGATACCAAGAACTAAGCCTCAGTGGGCACTCGCTTCATGCTGTTGCTAAGCAGGGCCGGGACAGAAGGAACAGGCAAGGGAGAGAGAGAGCAAAGGACAGATAGAAATGAAAATCGCATCGTTCAAACAAGTCTCAAAGCTGTGGGCTCTCTCGCCAAGAGCTACGACCCGCACAAAGGGGACTTTGTCCATGCACCAGGGACTTATGGGAAAAGCGAGGGGGGAAGTATGCCCAGCGCCCAAAAAGGGACTCAGCCGAGCTGCCACTTCATGTTGGAGAGTCCCAGTCTCACTAGCAACATCCCACATGCAAACAGCAGTATCCCAAACCACATTCTTCTCACCGCATCAGAGAGCAAGTACTCAATGACATTCTTGCGCCATGCACAGACCAGAAAAAAACAACAATTCTCACTGCTCACAGGTTTGTGAATTGTGGTGTTGAGGCAATACAAGCTTCCCACGTTTGTCTGTAGTAGAATTAATGGCCTTCCCAGCATTACAAGTCCTGTATGCTTGCAGACATAAATTAACTGGAAGGCACCTAATGCCCAATATTTACATCAGAGGTCTTGCTCTCTAAATCTTTTGCTGATGGTAAATGAAGAGGCCAGAATGAAAGACACTAGCAGTACTGGGTTTCATGAGTTGATAATAAAGCTAGTAACAAATTAAACTGAACGTAATATTAAAATAAATGGTGGCACAATTAATTTAAATAAATCATTATTTGCTGTGTGATTATTAGTTTCTTAATACTGGTGTTGCTATGGTGTTCCGAAGGGTTTGTTTTTACCATAGATAGTATAATATTGTTTTACAATATCCTGGTCCCTTCAGTGTAAGTCTATGAGTTCCTAAAAGTGACTAGCATCCCACAATTTAGGTATATGTGCTGTAAACAATTAAGGGGCAGATTTACCAAACAGGGCAAATTGGTGCAAGAGCCCAATTCCATAAAAGTGCAGATGAGAGGAAACATTTTTGCAAGGGATTTACTAATAATGTGCAGATTAAAAGAACACAGACAGAACATCTCATTTCCATAAGGACCAGCTCAATCTACCAAGAGCCATAACACCCACACTATCCTCAGTTTTCACTTGTAAAATGTAAAAGCGTGGAGCGTTGGATAAAGTAGATTCATTACAGCTAAAGTGAAAAGTGCTGACTACAGAATTTATATCTGCTCAGTGTTGCATCATGAGCCTTTTTTCATGTTTTTACAGTTTTGCGCATTTTAACCAATCATACACATGAGTCTGTTGAGCTTATGAATGCAATGTCCAATCAGAGGCCTTTGGACAAGTCATCACTGAAACAGTGGAGTTTGTTGTTGCATGTGTGCACGCGCTGACAGGTTGACTACAGAGACAGGTAATTCATTACCCAATTACTGAAGAACATTTATGACTTCAGTGAAAACGACGTCTCCAATCTTTCCAATAGTCTTCACAGCATTATCAAGCCTCACCTTTGTTATTGTTTTGAACATATGCGACCTGCAAAACCTGATTTTGCTGAGTTCGATGTGTTCCTAGTGTTGACCCTGGAACAACGTTGTGATTAGCCAATCAGATCTGAAGAACCAGTTTATAGTTTTTGTGAAATTTAGGCTTACAGTCAGTGTTTGAAGCTTATACATATCATTAATCTATATTTGAATCTGATTTTAGGCATTACTCATGGGTACGGTAGGTTTAGGTGTAGAGATATGGTCAAGACTAAATTTATGGACTAAAATGTTGTTCCAGGGACAACAAAACATGTAGACAGCAGATGTACACCTCACTAGTTTACTGGCACAAAAAGGCATAATAAGAGTGTCTATTACAAGGCTGTCTTTTGTATTTACTCCTAGCAACAGATGCTTGGCAGAAACACACCATTCACCACATTTCAAGACACAATATAGTATTATATTGTGTTTCAAGTTCAATATTGTGTTTCTAATATAGTATTTCAAGTCAACTTCCGATTGGGATGCACACTCACTTTTTGGTCTAAAGAGTAAGGTTAAGGTAAGTACAAAAAAGAAAGCAAGGTTAAAAAGATATCTAATAGAAGAAAGCTTGGTAATACAGAAATTACAAATAAAAACATGAATGTAGTTTATTAAAAGTACAATAATACATTTATGCACATTGTTAAGTTATTTTGGACATTTCTTTACTGTGTACATGGCGAATCTACAATAAGTCAATAAATATTCAATTTGGAGTAGATTTAAGACTAACTTGATGTGTCAAGTGCATGTTTCCTCAGGGTTTTTTTTTAGATGAAAGCATCAGCATGAGAACAAAGTCAAATGTAGGCAACCATTGCTGTGTGTTTCACATCTGTCCAGCAGTGAAGAGTACAACAGTGATTTAACACATTTGAGGCGTCACATGCCTGTGATGAGTGGCTATTGTCTTTTGTTTGAGGCACAAAAGAGTTTTATTCAGAACAACTATTGTTCTTTCACTTCACTGCCTCCCCTGCCATCTCCTACGGACTTCCTGACAGTAACTGATACCCAACTCCACCAGAGTACAACTACCCCTGTCATCACACCGACTTTACCACTTCATGGAAAACCTCTACATCCTAATGAATCTTTGAATAGCTGTTAGGGACAAACATAAGCTTAATAAAACAGCACAAGTGATGAAATGTTCTTCTGGGTTTTCATCTTCCTCTTCAGATTTAATTTTTCTTACTCTTATGGGTTTCATTTTCTAGCACGGATTATGTCAAGTAAAACATTTTGTTTTTAAGTATGTGATTATGCAGCTGTCTGTGCTTGAGTCCCGATTAAATAAGCAGTATCACCAGGAACCTTATGTCTGTTCTGACTTTTTTATTATGGGGCCACTTAACACTCTGTGACTCCCACATGTGCCTGTCACACCACATGCCTCTGCAAAAATTTATCATTTTATATATATATAAAATATATGTTAATGTCTGCCTCAATATTTCAGGACAAAAATAATAATTAAAATGTAGTGAAATAACCTTTTTGTTACTTGAACATTTATTTCAAGTCTTGATCCTCCTCCGATGTCACGATAAGAGCAGAGTCAACAGAGGGCCAGGAATTCATTTGGGTCTGACTAACATCTGATGTTTAGAGAGGCATTCCATAATAGTAGCCCCGAGAGACTAATAAAGAATTGAGAAGCCAGTCACTATATCATTAAAACATGCCCTGTGTTTCTTTCTTTCCTTCTTAAAAAAAAAGTAAATAATTCACTTTATCATCAAAACAAAGGTTGGATACAACATGTTCCTATTTTTATGCATGTTAAAATTTACAACATAGAAACATAAGGCAAAATATCCGCCCATATTTTTTAAATTACAATACTTTTACAATACAAAAGATTATCTTATGCTTACCAAGCCTGCATTTATTCGATTAAAAATTAATAATAATAAATGTAAAATATTTAATGGGTTAAAATAGCAACTTCAAAAGAAAATAATTTACATGAAATAGAAATATTCTTCGCATTTTTTTTACTTAAACTAATTATTAACCCTAAAATTTCTAATTGTACTGTACATATAAAGAACTGCTTCTAGTGGTAAATATTAAATTTGCTTGACAAAAAGCAATCAAAAAAAAAGTCCACAAGATTTTTATGACAAAATAGTATTCTTTTTTTAATATGCAATGTATAATAATAACAACCACTTAAGTGTATTGTGAAGATATCACTAAGAATAATCATAACGGTGTAAAAAAAAAAGAATCAAGACTTTCAGAAAAAATATAAATCACATATATAAGTTTACACATAAAATAAGTTTCAGGCTGCATTTATCAAAACTGTCTGACTAAATACTGATGATGGTGTTGGTCTATTTGTATTCACACAAGAAAATATAGACTTTTTATAGCTAGTGATCACATATGGGGGTTGGACTTAGGAAGAAGGTCAGATTA
>JAUCNO010000795.1:7175819-7214818 GCA_032353835.1 Enteromius viviparus
CAACAGTCTTGAAGGAGTTCCCAGAGGTGTTTAGCACTTGTTGGCCCCTTTGCCTTCACTCTGCGGTCCAGCTCACCTCAAACCATCTCAATTGGGTTCAGATCCGGTGACTGTGGAGGCCAGGACATCTGTCGCAGTACTCCATAACTCTCCTTCTTGGTCAAATAGCCCTTACACAGCCTGGAGGTGTGTCTGGGGTCATTGTCCTGTTGAAAAATAAATGATCGTCCAACTAAACACAAACCGGATGGGATGGCATGTCGCTGCAGGATGCTGTGGTAGCCATGCTGGTTCAGTGTGCCTTCAACTTTGAATAAATCCCCAAAAGTGTCACCAGCAAAACACCCCCACACCATCACACCTCCTCCTCCATGCTTCTCCATGCAAACTAAGGCACACCTGTGAAGTGAAAACCATTTCAGGCGACTACCTCTTGAAGCTCATTGAATGAATGGCAAAAGTGTGCAAAGCAGTAATCAGAGCAAAGGGTGGCTATTTTAAAGAAACTAGAATATAAAAGATTTTTCCAGTTATTTCACATTTTTTTGTTAAGTACACATGTGTTCATTCATAGTTGTGATGCCTTCAGTGAGAATCTACCAATGTAAATGGTCATTAAAATAAAGAAAACACATTCAATGAGAAGGTGTGTCCACACTTTTGGCCTGTACTGTATATATAGCACAACATAATATATATAATTAATTTATACTTATGTTTTTGATTTGAAACTGTTGGCTTTATATTTTGCAGTTCTAAAATTCAGCATTTACTAGCTCTTTGTTTCCTTGCAAATTTCCTGTGGGTTTTAAATTTTAAAAGCAAAATAGAATATGTAATTAAAATTTCTTGAAAATATTCCATGTTTTGTTCAACAACATAAATTACACATACTATATTAGAAAATAACACTTCAAAATACTGTACATAGCAAAATAAACCACTGAATTATGGGATTTTGAAGGCCTCAGATCTCCTGGCATTTGTCTTTTTCTCGGCACAGTATTTTTTTTACCAAACTTCCAATCCATTCTTCTCTTTAAAAAAAATCTCTCTAAGAGCTTGCTAAAGAATTAAGTTTTTGATGGCATGGTAGGGTTTTAAAGTTTCAAATGGCTCTTTGCCCATGGAGTACCTGCCGAGGCATTTCTGATCCATACCACCTTATTGTGTAAGTTTCATGTGGAGTGGAATCTATGCAGTTCATTTATTTTCTGTCTCTCTTTTATGTTTTCTTTTTCATAGATACCTAGACAGATAAGACAAGTTCACTTATCTCGAGGCAAGAAAGAAATACACAGACAGACTCTCAAGAGAGAGAGTCAGAGGGCTCTTGTCTTTGACTCCAGGGAGCTTGTGTCACCTAAATGCTGCTGCCTTTTGCCTTAGAGTTATATAACTGCCTGTGGGGAACTACCAGTAAGAGCGCTGAGCTCTCACTCGATTGTTATAACCATCATCAGCGCACCATTAACCAAACATGCCATGACAAATCTTAAAAACCATCACCTTCATCAGAAAATAATGAAACAGCTCAAACTTGATTTGTATAAAGGCTTTTTAAAGCTGTTAGAGTCTGCTCATTTACTCTGCATAAATCACTGGTTAACAGAATCTTGTCAGTTTGAAAGTCCATTCCGATAACAAATATAAGCTTGTCATAATTGGAGTTTATATAAATAAAATAAAAGAATTTATACCTAGAACATTATGTGTTTTTTTGTTCCTGTGATGGCAAAGCTACATTTTCAGCAGGCATTACTCCAGTCTTTAGGGTCGCACGATCCTTCAGAATTCATATTTTAATATGCTGCTCCAGAAACATTTCTTAATTCTTTAAAAAAAACTTTTGCTGCTTACTAGATTTGTTTTTCCCTTTTTTAATGATCATTTGATAAAAAGAAAATTAAAAACATGATTTTTTGACAGACATAAGCAGCATAGTAAAAAATAAATACATTCTTGCTACGAGTAAATAAGAGTTATCTACAGTATGTCTATACCACTCAGGTTTTGAACAGTAAGATTTTTAATGTTTAAAAAATTATATTTTGCTAAGCAAATATTGCTACTATTTAAAATAACTGTTTTCTGTTTGAATATGTTTAAAATTATGATTTATTCCTGCTTAAAAGCTGAACTTTTAGCATTGTTACTCTTGTCACACGATCCTTCAGAAATCATATTTCCTTCTTATTAATTTGAAAACAGCTGAGTAGAATTTGACAGGATGAATAGAAAGTTTATATGAAATAGATTTTTTTTGTGACATTACAGATGTCTGTATCATCATTTAACCTATATGTAATTATATATATATCCTTCAGAATATATATTTTATATTCTGATGATCACCTTCAACTTTTAAACCATAATTTTAAGTAAAAAAAACTTTTAAAAAGAACTTGCTTTAAATGATTTCTAGAGTGATCAACGTTTGCACACAATAATGACCCATGGTCCAAAGGTAACTATTGGACTATAAAGGTAACTGCCCATTGTGATAGAAATGAACTAAGTTTACTTTATCTTCTTACTTGACTGCATATGAAATGCTAATAAAGTGAATCTATTTTTCTTGCATACAAAAAGATAGGTCCTGAGCATCTCAACTGCCAAGGTAGAAAGAACTGGTTTTAGCCGGTTAATGCCAACGCAGTCTTTTTCTAGACATCTTCTGTCTGAGCATATAGAATAGTTAGTGGTGTATTTTTTCTCAGTCACTGCATGTGTGCAAAAGTTTACTCAATAACCTCCTTTCAGTCTCAACCAATAAATTTAGTTAGCCCAAACCAGCTAACCATCAACCAAAATTTCTCATGCTGTCTAAATGTGCTTTTTCAGAAGGGATATTGATCCATGAAAATAACAAACTCTTTGATAAGTTTTTCTGTCTTTCTAAGGAGACAAACACTTGTCTGCCATTAAGTATTTGAAGCCCTTCGTTCCTCACTGTGGGTCTGCATTTTAATAACATTCCTTTGATGGAGATATTGAGATAAAGGCTTCAGGAGGAACAGTTCAGGGGTTTAAGACTGTTCCTTGTCATCTCTTAAGCCATCAAACACATTGTGTGCCGCTGGCACATTCTTTGCTTCAGCCTCATGCAATGATAGGATGTTCTGAGAAGAAAACAGGGTGAAAAAGTTCACAGTTCAGACAAAAATGGCTTTTTATTCCCAACTTTTAATAACAAACAGATGATTTTTTTCCCATCAGGTGTGCAATGCTGCATATAGGATTAGACAGCATAATGATTTATGAGGGGAAGATGAGAGAAACACCATTATGTACTTGTCAAGTAGGATTGTGCCCTCTTGTGGCCAAAAAAAAAAGTTTAATTCCAGGTAAAATCTGCATGATAAAATTGTGTAATTGATACCCTTACCTAAATAATAAAAAGTAGGAAACGGGTTTTTTTCTTTTTTTAAATCACTATTTTTTTTACAATTATGAAATCTAATCCTCTTCAGCAAGTACACAACCAGTATCATTTAAAACAGGAAAAGCAAACAACAAATATTTACATTAATTCACAGTTGTGCAAATAAAACATGTCTGATCACAGCATGTGCTTTTTCTCATTTAGAAGAAGTTTCAAATCAAACCACATACATCAAACTCCATTGTTATTGAACAAGTTAATTTTACAGTGTAAAAAAATATTGACCACAACAACTATGAACTTAGTTTCTTATGTTGTTTGTCAAACGGCCAATATGGCAAATTAACGCTATCATGCTTTCTACGTACAAAAAAGCTAAACATTTAATTAAAAACAACCCAAATCAATGTGCAATTAAAATTAAACTACTTTTTAATATAAAGCCTCTCATCAGAGATCCTCCTTTCCTTCACAAAGACTGCATCAGTGTAGACCACTGTATTTATTACATGAAATGCTATGCTGCTCTTTTTTTGAAATTATGGCAACCAAATACTTTTCACAAAAAAGGACATTCCAAAAATAGAAAAGCTATACGTTCTATATGTTTGTATATTTTTAAGCTATTTTAAAAGGTTATGGGCAAGAATTCAATGATTTACTAGAGCAACACCCTGCCTTCCCCACCCTACACTTTTATACAGATTAGATATAGATAGTGATTGTCCTAAAATTGAAATAATTCTTATTTAGTGTTAATAGAGCTAGAAATGTTGAACACTGCTATCTAATCTAACACATATAGCTGAAATAAAATACTCCAAGTAATAACATACCCGGCCCATACACTCAAACAAATATACCCTGTTGCTCACACAAATGTCTTCTGATCCTGGAAGTATTCAGCAAAAATGTATATTATATCTGAATTTGTAAGCATACAGTAGTTTGTTAGTGAAGTGGTAAGTATATTTTTTGCCAAAAAAGTAAATAAACTAAAAATATGCATAAAGATTCACACAATCGATAAGTTAGAAACTTTTTTTTCTTGTTCCTCTTCAGGGCCTTTCGACTCCACATTGTTCTCTATTACTGTGATCATGTCATATGATTGTAGACTTAGACTGGTGAAACTTGGACATGTTTCAAGAGGAAACCCCCCAAATCTGAAAAACTACATAAAGGGAGAGAAAATATAACCAATTTAATATTAATAATAAAATCTTCTTTCACATCTGGCTCTAGCTGATGCATGGCCATGTGAAAGTGGGTAGTTGCCTGGTAGCAGGCAAAGAAATTTGACAACTCGCAAATAAAGTAGTACACTGTTATAATTTGCCATATTAACATATGAGTGTCTATTCAGGTACTTTACTTTATCTCAGTGAAACGATCATTGTAAAATATGGATGTGTACCTTTATATAGTGGTCAGGAATATTCCAGCGAAGTGGCTCCAAAAACCCTTTGACCTTTTTGTGGTGTTTAAAAAGTAGAAAAATGCAGACTCCAAAAATGGCCGTGACAAACAATGAAATTAATATGTTAGTGAGTAAAGCACGCCTATTTATTGCTTCAGCTACACAAGAAAAAAAGAAGGAAAGAACAGGAGGCATTATGAATTATCAGTTAAACCAATTAAGTGTGTCAGCAAAAATGAACAGTATGCAATTCAATTTAGCATCTGATTAAAAGCGTCAGACTAATATCTGGTGGTTTTAAATCACAAACCATGTGAATCATAGTGTTGCAGTTTGTAATAGAAAGGTAAACGGAACTTACGTGTTTCCGGGATGATTTCACAAATTTGGTTGCTAACGATCCCATAAGGCTTTTCGTAGAGCGAATACTGAACCTGAAAACAGTAGTTTTGCCTCGGTTCCAGATTATAAATGGGTTGGTTCTTGCTTTTTGTAATAACATTCTCTACCTGAAGGATTAAAACTCTTTGTCAGCTTTACAATACTCCCTTTTATAGCGAATTAATCATTTTACATGACTTTTTGTGGATAACAGATAGAAAAGACCTTGGATTTTCCTTCGTTCTTCACTTTCCAGAATGATATATTAAATGCCACATGTTGTCCGTCCTCTTTCTCTAAGCTCTCATCCATATGTGTCATAGTCAAGTACACCATTTCAGGCTTTAGAGACAGGTTTACCACCGGAGAACAGTGAACATCTGTGAAATAAGATAAGCAAAGAAATATGACTGTGAGCATGTGCATAGGTTATGCTACAAATTAGTTTGTTTATTGATGAAAAGCCCTCCTTACTATTTACACACTTGACTGGTTTTGAATACTGCCATTCTGACACGTTGTTTCCTTTCTCTGCGCGCACTCGAAATACTGCTCCATTAAACCCTGGAGTGATTTGAAAGGTCTGTTCTGTTCTGTTATGGCTTGTGACGTTGTACCATTCATCATCTGTTTTGCTAAAATCAAAGTAAGAGAAGAGAAGGTGTTAGGAGGGCAGTGCCAAGCAAAACTTTTGTTAGGTTATGATGTTATATGATGGCCTCAGTCACCATTCACTTGCACTGTTTGGAAAATGTGCCAGTGAGTGAAACGTAAGGCAGTCTGTTATATTGTCAGAAAGAACACCATACGTTTTTGTGTGAAGTGTGAATAAATTATGCAATAATTATTTTTGCTGCTGTTTATCTATCCCTTTAACAAAGCACACTTACGAGGCAGGTTTATACTGCAGTGAATACAATAAACTGTCATCGTCGCCTGGAGGCTTCTTCCACTGAAGATTTGATTGGACTATCTTGACATCCTGAGGCGGATTTATGCAAAATGTTCCATCTGAAATAAAACAGACAGGCGGTAACTTATTCTGTGTTATGGACATGAAGTAATCGTTTAAATATGACAGTTAACGTACTGCAGTCTAATGCTTCAAGCCTTTTGAATTCTCACCTATGTTGATCAACAGCGTCAAAACCACTCTTAAGCAAATGTGGCGGATCATTTCGTCGATTTTTAATCCATATCTTTCGCCGTGAATTCGGCCATCTAGCTGGCTCTCTTGAGGAAACACGCCAGTTCCTCTTACACTAAACAAAGCAAACGTTGTGTTACATTTCTATGTTAGTTACTGTTAGCTGTAATAGGCTCACGCTATACATTTAAACCACAAACATACCCGTTAAACCGAATAATAATGCCACAGCACTGTTCTTACTATATTTACTATTTGCAAGAGCTATATTACAGTAAGTCGCCGATACAGAAATACAGATCCTTTTTCAATTCTCGCATCTTCCGCCCACTCCTTGCTAAAAAAGAAGGAAGTTTTAGCCGTCGCAAAACATCGCGAGAGTCGCAATTTCTGCTAACGTTACTACCGATGGGGTTAAGATCCCGATTTTGAACTCCAAACAAACACAACAACCCGAAATGCCATTCAAGACAAGGGCGCAAATTACTCTGGAAATTACTCGGTATAAATAAAATGTCATAATGAACTCTCGCGATACCAGGCGGTCATTTCTCGGCATCGGCCACTAGTCAAAAGTGAAACTAAACTCACGTGTTTAAAAAATTCACATTACCACTTGAACATTACCTACTTGTTAAGAATATGGTTTCTTTTTTTAAAAAAATCACTTTTGTATAAACATATCCTTAAGTCGACCACAAAAATAAATGAATAAATAATTATAAGAAAATTAATATAGCATACATTACCTACTTTTGTGACTGTGGAGTATGGTATGGAGCTTTTTTTAAATAAAAAGATTAAACACAACGACTCGGATGAAACGGATAAAACTATACAACCACTGTAATTAATAGCTATTGCAACACAATACGTTTTACACCTTTATAACATTTAAATACATGTTAGAAAGCAAGCTAACAAGATATGGAGTTGTAACAACTCAGGATTTTAAATAAATCAAGTAATGTGCTTGTAAGTTTGGTATTAACTTAACGGAACTTAACTTAAGTTTACTTCTATATTGCAACTTGAAAACAAAAATGATACAATTTCGTAACGTCATACTATGTTCCTCTTCCAGAACAGCAGGCGGCGATATAGACGTTCATTCCGGATATGCTCCTCTTCAAGAACAAGCCGTTCAAATACGCAATCGACTCGTTTGGTATGTTATTCTAGTTTTTGTTGATGTTGACAACATTGTACGTTCCTGCGAATATGTCTTTAACTGTATATATGAGACCATTAATAACTCAAATTCTTAAATAGTAATATCTGTTTATTCAATGTTCATCCAACCAAACAACACAGGGTAGAAATACATTATTTTGCCTGTTGTCAGAATAACTTCGGTCGTTTAGCTTCCATTAAAATCAATCAACGTTACTGAGTACAGGTTTTAATTTGGCTCCATTCACAAAGATGAATTAATCCAGCCAAAGTAAATCGGGTGAAAGCGAAAGTATTATACAGAAGATGGAGGAGAATCATCACGACCAGGGTGCCGTGAGCAGCAGCTCTGGGGCTGATCTTCTCTCCAGGATCGCTCTCAATGATAACAAAGCTGGCATGGAGGGGCTGGACAGAGACAAGATCAACAAGATCATTCTGGAAACCTCCAAGGTTTGCACAGCTATTTATTTACTTAGGTTACACAGTATTAAACCTACGTGTTTTGGCTGTTTATTTAGACTATGAGTGTTTTTATAAAGGTGTTTCAGTCTCGTACGTTAGGTGCCCTAGATGTATGATAGTACTGTACTGTTAAATATTATTTATTTATTTACGTATTCATTTAAATCTCATTTATTATTATATCTATTTAAAAAATATGTGTAATCATTATAAAATGACTGTTGTTTATGTATATTAAGTATTGCGGGAAAGCAAGTCTTGGTGCAAGACAGTGTTTAAACAGCTGAATGTCAATTACCTGCTGTGCTTAAAAAAAAAACACTTTATTTTGAATGACAGGGATCTAAATTTTATGAGAATGAACTGAAGAAGGAACAGCAGGTGAATCAGCGCATTGAAAAGATGATGGAGCAAAAAGCGAGAATCATGAAAGAACAGCTAAAGCAAGCACAGGCAGAGGTAACTCTGTCATGATTACTGTTACTGTAATGTAAAAAACATCACATTCTCACTTTCATATTTCAAATAAAAAAAAATATGTTTTATTATTTAAAATCAAAAGCTATCTGTAACTTCATCATGCATTGATGCTTAATGGTCCTAAAATAAGCTGTGTTGTTTTCATTCAAAATATAAACTGGAGTGAAACATGACCTGGACAGTGCATTCATTTTAGAACTCCTTTTCTAATGCCACAGGTGGACAAACTGACATGTGAACTGGAAAGGAGTCGGGAGCTGGGCCGTGTGATAGTTCATGTAGACATGGATGCGTTCTATGCTGCTGTGGAAATGAGAGACTGTCCAGAGCTGAAGGACAAGCCAATGGCAGTGGGATCCATGAGTATGCTGGTGAGAATCTGAAATAAACCTTGCATTGTCACATGTCAACAATGCTGACATATTAAATCGCTCTCATTTTCAGTCAACCTCCAATTACCATGCTAGGAGGTTTGGTGTCCGTGCTGCCATGCCAGGGTTCATTGCTAAGAAGCTCTGTCCAAATCTTGTCATTGTGCCGACTAACTTTGACAAATACAGAGCAGTGAGTGCACAGGTGTGTTGTATCTTAGTCCTACATTATTCAGTAGCCATAGCTACTGTTTTTTTAATGGCTGACTCTGTCCTAAAGGTACGGGAGATATTTTCAGAATATGACCCTCAATTTATGCCTATGAGTCTGGACGAGGCTTATCTGGATATCACTGAACACCTGGAGCAGCGGAAGCACTGGCCAGAGACCATGCGAACATATTACGTCTGTGATGCTGAAACAGGTGCATTACTCTAGTCTACTACTAGTTTTGTAGTGCTGGGGTTTTCAAGCTAATCGCACCCAAAATAAAGAAAATTGTTTACATAATATGTGTTAATCGCATCCAAAATAAAAGTTTTTCTTTATATAATATATGTATGTTTACTGTGTATATTTATTATGTATATATAAAGACACACATAATATTTAAAATATTTGCATGTAGTTGTATTTATTTATATTAATATAATTTATATCTAAAAAATATGCTGTATTTAATATATAAACATAATATATTTTTCTTAAATGTATAGATTTGTTTTTGTGTACTTATCATATAGACATAATAAATAAACACAGTACATAGTATATTATGTACACAAAAACTTTTATTTTGGAAGCAATTTATCATGATTAATCGTTGCCCATATTAATAATCAAATGTTTGTTTTCAGTTTTCAGCACATGCATCTGTGAATATTGTATTTAAATAAAGTAATAAATAAAATAAAAAATATATTTTACAGCACTATAGAATGTAGAAAACTGTGTTTGTAGATTCAACATTACTTTCCAAATAAAATTTGACAGCATTGAAAATGAAAGTCTGTTTTTGATCATAAAGTCATTCTAGGAACTTGATTAATGCTCTTTGTTCTGTTTGTTTTATAGGGAATGATGCAGAACGGTCTGTGGCTGAATCCAAGAGAGTTGAACTGTCTCCTGTGCTGTTCGAGGACAGTCCCAGCTCCTCGCCCTCTCTCTCAGGGGCTGATGGAAAAGCAGAGGTGTTTGGAACGAGTGCAGAGGAGGTTGTGAGGGAGATGCGCTTCCGTATTCAGCAGAAAACATCTCTTACTGCCAGTGCAGGTGAAAGACTGGATGTTTTGTACTCTTAAATTGCAAACGTAAGCATATACACACACACACAATAAGTAAGAGATATAGAACATGTTTTTTCTTGATCTCTCTTATAGGCATTGCCCCAAACATGATGCTTGCAAAAGTATGCAGTGATAAGAACAAGCCTAATGGCCAGTACCGAATTCCTCCTGAGAGACAAGTTGTGATGGACTTTATAAAGGATCTTCCTGTCAGAAAGGTCTGTCTGACCTATTTATCTATAACAGTCTTATAGCTCATTAATGTGGCTTAATATAATTGTGTATTTCTTCCAGGTGTCTGGTGTTGGAAAGGTTACTGAGAAGATGCTGGCTGCTTTAGGTATTATCAACTGTGACCAACTGGGCCAGCAGATGGCGCTACTATCCCTGCTTTTTTCGGGAACATCTTGGCATAATTTCCTTCACATATCTTTGGGTTTGGGCTCCACATGTATTGAGAGGTGTGGTTTTTTTTGTTTTTTTTTTTACATTTTTGAGTAGTATTTTCTTGGGTTCAGAATAAGAATTTCACACTTTTATTTCAGGGACTCGGAAAGAAAAAGCATGAGCACTGAGAGGTAGTCCACTTAAGGTTTTCACACGATGTTTCAAATCTAAACATTTTTCGAAACTTCAAATCAACTTTCTGTTTCCTCATTCTTGTATTTGTGTTATTTCTATTCACTCTTTCTTTAAGGACGTTTGGGGAGATGAGTGATGCAGAGGAGCAGTATTCCTTGTGCAGAGATCTCTGTCATGATTTAGCACAGGACCTTCAGCGGGAGGGCCTTAAGGTACCTGGCTTTCAGAGCATATCTTTATACTGAGTATTGGAAATAGCCAGCAGATAAATCTCTGATGCTTTGTTATGAACATCAATATCATTATCATGTACTAGAGTTGTTTTGTGGGTGAGTGTTCTTCATATATATAAAGTATATAATGTATTTGTGTTGTATTATCTTCTCAGTTGTTTCACTTCTAAACGTGTCTGTCTCTGAATGATTTCCACATAGTTTAGTATGTGCAGAAATCTGTCAGATAAGCTCCATACACAGTTATTATAAATGTAAACGTGCAGAAATCCCAGTCTTACATTTATGAGATGGACTGTATTTGTGTCTGTACTATAGGGCAAAACGGTTACTTTGAAGCTGAAGAATGTCAAATTTGAAGTAAAGACCAAAGCGTTTACGCTACAGTACGCTGTCTGCACTGAGGAGGAGATCTTTGCTGCTGCTAAGGACCTTCTCAAAGTTGAGATTGACAGTGTTAGCCCTCAGCCGCTGAAACTGAGACTCATGGGTATATATTACACCTCATGTCATTCCCTAAGTCGTTATCTATTATTTATTTGACATATTTGTGTGTGTGTGTGTGTGTGTAAAGTTGAAAATCTGGTCACACTTTATTTTAGTCTAATTCTTATCATTAACAGACGATTAACTATAACTTTAACTTATTTTACTGCTTATTTTATTAATAGTTACAGTAGTAGTTAAGTTATTAGTTGTTATTAGATTTTAAGGTATTGGGTAGGATATGTAGATGTAGAATATGGTCATTCAGAATGTTGCTTAATAAAGTAGTAATAAAAAGCCAATATATTAATAGCAACTAATTAATAATGAGAATTGGTCTTTATAATAAAGTTTTGCAATGTATATCACCAAGGATGCATTTATACAAAAATACAGTAAAACTTAAATTTTGTTGTGAAATATTATAGGTTTAAAATAAATGTTTTATATTTTGAAATATCATGTATAATCCTTTAGAAACTCTTTTAATATGCTTATTTTACTAAAACATTTCTTTTTATCCTTGTTGAAAATCAAGTTGTTATTAATAGCTCAATATTTTTGTCTAAAATGTAATTGTATCGGAGCATACAATATATACCATGACATTTTTTCGTCTTTTTTTTTGTGTGAAAACATCATCATTGCACTTTTGAATCTGAATATCAAAATAATCTGAAAATAATGTGACATCATGCAGAAAGAATCAGACAATACAAACAGATATATATATTTTTTTCCTGAAGCTAGCTTAGGTATGTTTATTTCAGATTCATTTTCTGAAATTCAGAAATGCTAACGAAAGATGTGTGTTTTGCAACAGGTGTTCGAGTGTCTGGCTTTATCAGCGCTGAAGATAAAAAGCCTCTTCAGAGGAGTATAATGGGATTTCTGCAGAAAGGTGGATCTGATTCATGCAGTTTCACGCAGTGTGCTGGATCTGTGCTCAAAGCAGAAGAAGACAGTGATGGTGCCAGTTTTCTAAAGCCACAGTCCACCGAGATGAAAGTCCCTTCTGTGTCTGAGCAAAAACCCAAATCTGTAGTACCCCAGCAGCAATCGTTTTTTCAAAGAGCACAGTTGAAAAGACTTCAGCAGCAGCAGGAACAAATGTCCGTCATCGCTGCTACAGACACAACAAACAATAGTGCTGACGCAGCTGCTGCTACACAGACAGATCTACCAACAACAAACAATCTGTCAGACACAACATCAGCAAAAAGTTTGTCAAATACAAACTCAGGGACAGACGCAACAAGCTACGTAAACAAACCTGCAGTTTTAAAGCCATCGTTTAAAATCTCAACCCAGGTGCTGCAGTTTCTCACCTGCCCTGTGTGCAACACGGAGATGAAGGATGTAAACCTCACAGCCTTCAACAAGCATATTGATGAATGTCTGAAGGGCGGTACAGTGGATAATGAACACACACATTTGGATGCGCCTAAGGAACAGGAAGAGCTCAATAGCAAACCGCCTGCATCAAGTTCAGTAAGCAAGACTCAAAAATCTTCAAGCCACAATCCATCCTGTGATGAAGAAAAGCCGTCCACGAGCATCTCTGTGCACCTCGCAGAAACTGATGACGACAGTGATTTCAAGACTCCTTTTTTTAGTCACCGGCCAAAACTAAATGGAAAGCGTTGTGTTATTTCTAAAAAGAAGATGCCAGTTGAATCTAGTTGTGAGGCATCACCCGCAACACACAATCCTGAGGTTGTCACAGAGATGTCTTTGACGTGTCCCGTGTGCAGTCAGCCGCAAAGCACCAATGACCTCGCTCTCTTCAACCGGCATGTGGATATGTGTCTCAACCAGGAAGTTCTGCTGGAGTTTGGGGAATCTCATCCTCCTGTGGGTCATTCAGATGAAGCAGCACTCAAGAGTGAACGAGGTAAGTGCAGAAATATTTTATGGTTTGCTAACAGGGAGAATCGGACCAGTTCAGTGACTGAAGAATGCACATTTGTTAACAATAACCATACCATAACAGGAAAGTAAATGATTATAATACCTTTTTTTACAGGCCAACCGTGGGACCAGGGAAGAGTTTCTAAAGTGAGAGAAAAAAGCAAAAGGTATTTAACTGTTGTAGGCTCATGTGTCTCTGTAGACTGGAGTAATAGCTGCTGAAAATCCAGCTTTGTTATCACACGAATAAAATACATTTTTAAATATTTTAAAAAAGAAAAGCATTTTAAACAGTTGAAATATATATATTTTTTTTTTATTAGCGTGAGAGGCTTAAGTGGCTTTATTTATAACCTTTAAAGAAATCTTGACAGCCCTAAACTGTAACACTGACGTTTATTATTTTTGTGTCTCATTATATTTATGTATCCTCTATTACAGGCAGGGATCATGTCCTCTTCCTCCCTCAAAGAAAATCAAAGCGCTGAGCACAAAACAGACAATCGACAAGTTCTTCAAAAGTAATTCCAGCCACAAAGTCTAATTCTCTGACAAATCCAGAGAGATAAACATTTTGTTTAATTTATGAAGAAGAGACTTTATATTCCATGAGGGTTTTGCTATTGATACACTTTAGGGAATATGTTGATGGAAAGAAATATGCAGGCTGAAGATTAATATATTGTGTAGAAAATCAGGTGTTTGATAGGAGATGTTTCAGATGATATCTTTTGACACAAAGCTGAACTGCTTGGATACATATAGATATATATATATTTAAATGTGTATTTGTGTGGTGGAAAAATGCTTCAAATTTCTCCTTTTGGACTTGCCTCTTTCAGTATTTACGTAAGTTATTGATGTTACACACTTGTACATGTCTGAAGGAAAAGGCTAAAATATTTTACAATTATTTTATTATATGCATAAATATAAATAAACATTTGTTTTTGTATGGATATTGTAAAGCACTTTATAAACCATTATATATGCTTACCATCTAAATAATAAAGGTGTACCAAATACATGGAAGTATCATAATTGATACATTTTTACAAATTTTACATGTACAGTATATATCTTATTTGTACCAAAAAATAAATGTGAACCAAAACATTCCTCTTTTAATCTTGCTTTGTCTCATCATAAGAATAATCTGTCACTGAATTTGTCCTTGCTAAATATATGTATTCATAATTGACCCAAACTTTTGAATGGTAGTGTGTATGCTGTATGTGCATAATAACCTTAAACCTAATTTCTGCACAAAACACAATCGGTGCTTGAAGACATTTAACTGTGTGTACCCTGGGTGAGAGCGCATGTCTTTGGGGCGTGAGCTCTGAGTGCAAACAAAACATTCCACCTGGTGCATTTTACAAAATACAAGTCTCTTCACTCAAAGAGCTGTGTGAACAGTACAGAACTATGGAGAGGAAAGCTCAAGCCATAAAAGACTACGTACTGAAGCAGCCTGTTTGGAAAAAAGAGAACCTTCATCCCAAAACATGGTTAAAATCAGACTATGTCAAAGGCTTCGCTGAATTTATACTGCCCAAGGACATTTCAGAAGATGGTGGTTATGACAGTAAGCAAATGTGTGAGTATAGATTTTCTTTCTTGATTATGCTATTTCTTATGATTCCTCAGTGTTGTTTATGTGTTAATAATTATCAAGCCAATTCAGAAGCAAGTCATTGTACTAAATAGCCTCTATTAAATTATGAGTTACAGTACATGTGTATTCAGTCTATTATTATATATTTTCAACCATATTTAAAGGAATATTCAGTATCAGCAGCAGGTGCACCATGATTTCCATGAAAATAAGTAAATCACATTACCCTGAGGCACCTATAATGGACGTGAATGAGGCAACTATGTAAATAATAAGTAAATAACAAGAAGACAAGCATTAGACACTAAGGTTGTAAACCTTGTATTTTATAACTGCACCACACTTGGAATGTTTCTGAAATTCCAGAATTCCATCACACAAATATAATTTCAGAGGTGACTGAAGTGTGAATATTGGCCTGTCTGACTCACACTTGACATCATGTCTTTCCTTAAAGTGAACACCCAAAACACAAACTGTACTCAGTGATATTTACACATCTCTGTGTACATCAAATAGAAGAGTAGTTTACTTTAATATTTTCCTGGAGTAATTGAAAACTGCCTTAGAAAAAAAGTACCATGGTAAAACCATAGTGAGTACTGTGTTAACACCAGGTTGAACCTATACTACTGTAAACCATGCCATATAATACATTACTGTTTTTTCACTGAGCCTTTTATGTAAAGTACTATTCAACTAATCATTCAAACTACAGTGTTGGAGGTTGAGAAAGACTTCATAGAAGCAGCAAAGAGAAACGACGCGGAGGGCATGAAGCTTCTCGGGAGAGGCGTAAATGTCAATGCTAAGAATGTGGTATGTCAATAAACGGCTCACTTACACATGTGTGCAATAAGTGTTTAATTTTTGTATCAAATGCAGACTGGTTTGCTTACGTTCTCTGAGCAGTTCTTATGAATTTGTGTCTCATGTCAGCACGGTCGAACTGCTCTTCATTATGCTGTGGCCTTCAGAAATGTGGAAGCTGTTGATGTGCTCCTTCGAAAGAGAGCCAAACTAGATTTGCAAGATAAGGTACTTGTACTTATGTGTTTGCCCAGTCATTAATGATTGACACTGCTTCCCTTAAGATCAGTACGGCGCTCATACTGTGTTTCTGCAGCATGGGCTGACTGCTGTTCACTTAGCAGCATGGTTTGGGAGTTTGGAAATCCTCAAGTTACTTGTGCAAGCGGGAGCTGACCAAAGCGTTGAAAATACGGTGAGATGAATTTCAAGTGTTGCGGAATTTCAAACTTGCTGAAAATAGATCTAACATTTTGTATTTCTTTTTTTTTTCCCCCACAAAAATAATTTACGATTGTTACGTTTTTGAGTGAAAGACCGAAAGGATAAATAATGCAGATGTATTTTCATATTCTTTGCTCCAACCAAGAGAGCTAATAATCCCAACTGTATAAAAGTGTTTTTTTTTCACGTAATAATTTTATAATTAACTAATAATAATTAACTTTTGTTTTTAACTGTAACACCACTGGAACTAAAATGAGTAACTATTGCTTTAATGCAAAATAAATTATTAATTTAGTAAACAAATTTATATTAATTTTACTTTAGCAAAGCATACTACATGAAATTTTTTTAAGAAAACAGTAGTAAAATAACAGGAAAACTCATCAAGGTTTAAATAATATAATAATATATTTTAAAAGTTTTATTTATTTTTTTTCATTTGAATTGTGTACACTAGGCGATATAACTGTGCGATCAATATAACATAATACTTGCAATTATACAGTTACATAGTTGCAATTGTTTAACACCTCATATGGCTTATTCATAACGTATTTAAGACATAAATGTATATATTCTGTGTTCAGGAGAGTCTGAACATGATGCATTGCGCTGCCATGAACAATCACACAGATATTGTAGCGTACATTGTTGAAGACCTGCAAATGGGAGAACTTGACAAAGAAGACCAAGTAAGAAAACAGTATACAATAAAAGCAAGAACCAGAATCAAATGAAACTCTCAAACATAAAGTTTGCGTGTTGTCCTTCTGTCAGTATGGTAACAGGCCTTTTGCCCTGGCTGCAGCACACGGCTGTGTTCGCATGCTACAGATGCTGATGGAGGAGCCTTACAACATGGCCACCATGGAGGAAAATAAGGTTAATTTATTGCATTAATTTTGCGTTCACTTTAGTGCCCTTATTATGGGTTGTGAAAGGTTCGTATTTGGAGTCCTAGTTGACATGCATGCAAGGTCAAAAAACACTTTATTTTTCTTATAATATGCATTTATTTTTACCTTATTTATTCAACGATTCACAAAAGATTGGTTCAACGATTCATTTTTCCACACCCCACCGGTGATTGGTCGCTCCCATTTTTTTAAATTTGCATTTTCATTTAGACCAACGCGAAAACACCAACAAGTAGGCGGGCAATAGGCTATGCAAAAGTTTCAATTTGACATCATCATGAAACGGTTTTGGAGTCTTTTTAAAAAAACATGATTCAGAGTCGTTTCTTTCTGAGAGACAATAACTTTCAGATTTAAAACTTTGCAGGATGTTTGAATTCACTTAGAGCTGTGTTACGCGTCACATGAAAGGTCCTTTTCAAAAATCCATAATAGGGGCACTTTAATTCAAAGAAAAGTACTAGTTTTAGCTGCAATCATTTTGCTCTGGTTTGATTGACAGGTTGGGGACACACCTCTGCATCTGGCAGCCAAAAACAATCAATTTGAAGCACTGCAGCTACTTCTAGACAACTTTAACATTCGCAATGAGGTCAACCAGGTATCTTTCCTGTGTCCTACAGTATATAATGAAACAGATCCTCACCTGCTGACAAAAACAGCTACAAACAGCCTAGACTGGTTGGCTTTAGCTGGTCAACCAGCTAAAACCAGCTACTTCTAGCTTAAACCAGCTAAGATCAGCCAACCTAGGGTGATTTTAGCTGTTTTTTTAAGCAGGGTTATCAACACAGAAAATGCACACACTCATTCATGTGATGTATTTATGGGGTGTGTGTGTGTGTTTAGGCAGGGCAGACTGCTCTGTATCTGGCTGCGGATGGGGCTCATGAGGACTGTGTACAAACCCTGCTGGAGGCACAATGTGACCCAAACATCGTCACCTTAGTATGTACCGAGTATGTACAGAGGTGATTTTAAACATCTCTTTTGAGGACGTTAGTGAGAATGTTTAACCATGTGGGATTAAACACATCCATATTCAGCATTGATTCTGAGAGAACTGTTGCCTGTGATGATTTTCAGAGCAGAAGCAGTCCTCTGCATCCAGTCTGTGAGAGGGGCCACTTTCCTATTGTCAGACTTCTCATCAATAGTGGAGCCCAAATGAGCGCTCAGAACCAGGTGAGACATTTCCAACATAGTTTTTCTGTTGCCTTTTGCCTTCCTTTAAAAAAGGAAAGGAAGGGAAAGACCGTGACATGTGGCCAGGTAGGGTTTCCCATACTAGGAATTTGTGCTCTGCGTTTAACCTATCCAAGTGTACACCGACACAGCACTGAGAAGAGAACAACCACGCACACACACACACCCGGAGCAGTGGGTGCTCCTGAATTCACACTAATGTTGATGCTTAAGTTAAACTTTACATATGAATGACATTTTAAACATTAAAGTAACTAGTTAAAGAGATTTCTTTCTTGTCAATACATTTTTAATAGTGCTATCAAGCAACTAATTGCTTTTAATCGCATCCAAAATAAAAGTTTACATAATATATGCGTGTGTGTATTTATTATGTATAAATAAAGACACACACATAAAGCATATATTTAGAAAATATTTACATGTATATCTATTCATATAAATTATGTAATATATAAATGCATTTAATATAAAAATATACAACTATACACAACAAATATAAAAACATTTATGTAAGATTAGTATTTTTAAGGAAATGCTGTCGTTTTTTACTTTCTTTATCAAAGAATCCTGGGGAAAAATGTATCATGGTTTTCACTAAAATATTTAGCAGAACAGCTGTTTTCAACGTTGAGCAGCAAATGATTTCTGAAGGATCATGTCACATCGAAGACTGGAGGAATGATGTTGAAAATAAAGCTTTGCCATCACTGGGAAAAACTCTGATATATTAAAATAAAAAACAATATTTTCAATGGTACTAATATTTCAGAATATTGCTGTTTTTACTGAACTTTACTGATGAAATAATGTAACTATGTTGAATATAAGAAGCATTTAAAAATAAATTCATAAAATCAAATCTTACCTTCACTGAGCGTTTGAATAGCCCAGTGCAAGCTTTTGCTACAAACAGAGATACATTATTCCTCATAGCTAAAATAATTATTAAATAATACCAAAAGTGAAAACTGATATTTTCAAACATTGCGATTTCCCCCCTTTGGCTTTGAATTTGAATTTATGATAATGATCTGGTTTTGAGCATTTTAACACACATCTTTTTCCTTAGTGACAACATAATCCATATCAAGCATAGGCCTAAATCCCCTAAGACTAAAGATTGATTGACTGATTGAATGCTTTATTTCAGAATTTGCACACTCCATTTCATCTGGCGGTGAAGAACTGTCACATTCCAGTAATCCACACCTTACTCGAGGCTGGCTGTGATCCGAACGTAAAAGATCATGTGCGTTATCTGTTTTCATACATCATTTGTGAAATGGTATTTATCACGGCATGCGCGTTTCAATAATTTATTATTCATCCACCACACTCAGCTGGGGCAGACTGCACTCCATATCGCTGCTGAGATGGGGAAGGTGGATGTGGTGGAGATGATTCTGAAAGCTGGGGTGGATCTGGAGATTCAGGACAGGGTGAAAGACCGTGTCTGACATTTTACACTGCCTGATAATACTTTTAAAAGACCGTAGGGAAATAGGCAATTTGTATTAAGTTATTTCTGTACTTTTTATTTTCTTCCACAGCAAAATAAAACAGCTCTTGGAGTGGCGGCGAGGGGAAATATGGTGATTATTGTGGACATGATCATCAAAGCTGAGAGATATTTCAGATGGAAGCAGGATTTTCAAATGGTAGGTATTCAGATTTCCAATATGGGTCAAAACAGACTATAAATAAATGTTATTGTGTTTTGTAAAAGAGTGGGAAGCACATTTTCCTCCCACCAAACATCACGGTCTGCTATAACCTCTGTCATTTTCTATTAAACCTGGTGCAGGAGGTGTAATGCAGCATTAAAACATGTATAATTCAATTCAGAAAGGTCACCGCAGCGCATTTATTTGCACATGGGTTGCATATGTCAGAAATGATCATTCTGAATAACAGCGAACATAATATTCATTGCGGTGTAAATATACCCGTGCTAATTTCAGCACCTGGCTTCTGGCAAATCTGGCCTTTCTCAGAGCTGGATGTTATTTGATTACCCTTTCAGACTAATACAGATGCTATTGAGAGCCTTCACAGCGAATCACCGCTGACGTTTAAATTAGATCACTCTTCTGACACGAAGCCAGTGCGCGATATAATATGGGACCTCGCATACAAACACCTCAAGCGCAATGACTGGAAGAAGTTGGCGGAGTTCTGGGAGTTCACGGACGAGCAGGTGGCTGCCATCGAGGAGCAGTGGACAGGTCAGACAAGATGCTTTAGGATCAGATGTTGACATTTAAAAATGTAAAAACCAATCAATAAATAAAGATTTCATTCTAAAAAAAATATATGTAATATATGTATATATTTAAATATATATATATGTATATATTTTTTTAATTAGTTATTTTTAAAATAGAAAATAATTTTTGTTTTTTTTTAAATTGTACCAACCCCAAACGGTTATTTGTTTAATAAAAATGTTTTTATTGATAAAATATGTTTGACTGTCATGCATGCATTTATTTCTTCACTACATGACATAGAAGATAGAAAATCACACAAATCTATAAAATATGTTACAAATAAATCTGAATCAGTGACACTGATTAAGGCCCTTATTAATTTTGTCATTTATTCAACCCTGTAACCCTTTCCAGTAGACAAATGAATTTTCTGAGAACATCTGTTGCATTGCATTGCAGAGCTCTTGGGTTTCATCAAAAATATCTTTGTGTTTTGAAGATAAACGAATGTGTTACTGGATTGCAATGGCATGACATGATACAAATTTTGGGGCAAACTATCCCTTTAAAATCTTAAGTATTTTGTTGTACTAGGCCCTAACAGTTTCCAAGAGCATGGGAACAGGATGCTTCTGATCTGGCTTCATGGAATCATGATAGAAGGGATCAGCCCAGCCAAAGGCCTGTATGAGGGACTGCTTTCTGTTGGGATTACAAAGATTGCTGGTAAGATTTATTTCCACAATTTTATTGTCGATTATCTTTCTTTGTGGACGTCCTGAGGGATGTGTTGCTAATACAAAAAGCAATATGGCTTAGCGACTTGTAAACTGTACATTCATGCTTTCACAGGTGAAATCTCATTCTATACATTTTTTCTCGTTCTCAGAAAAAATAAGAATGGAAGGAACACACGCTGATGCACGGAAATGCATAGTTTCATGAATCCAAGGTTCTACAGAAAAATAAAAGACTGCTATGAACTAAAAACAGCACTTTAATGTCTAGTTGATCCAACAATTAACTTTAGTACCACCTATGGATTAAGGTACAGTAGAAACTCATACAGTAGCTGACTGATCTGAAACAATGAATCAGAAAAGTGTTGCAGATTTTGATTATGGCTTTGTAAAACATTATACAGTAAATGGTGACAAACAACTTAATAAATACAAGAAACCACATTTTGTAATAAATAATGATTCTTCAATTAAAATCTTGGCAATTTTAGTATAAAACAGCTTACCTTCATTTCATGTTATGAAAAAATAAATGACATTTAGTACTAAAAATGTATTCATCTAATTCAAAGCCTCTTAACTTATCAAATACTATTGAGTTACAATATCCAGACTCAAGACCTGACAGATAAATGAACAAGAGAGAGTGTGTGTGTTTGTGTGTTCGGTTAGTCCACAACTTTGATGGAGTGGATGTGAAAGGTGGAGGAGGAGGGGCCTCTGGGTTGGCTGGAGGAGCTCTTGCTACTGGAGACAGTCTGACTCTGAAGAGCAGAGCGAGGGAATTTAGCGGCTGTTGCCTGGCCAACAGTGAGCTGTATGTTTTGAAAAAAAGAGGAGACAATTGAATGATCAAGTTGTGTTTTGATATTATCTGATGTACTTTGACATCTGTAGGGATGTTTCTTAATACCTGAGTGACAGGGTGGTGTCTTTCTACAACAACTGAACTCATGGGAGGAGCCACGCCCATGACGTGCAGAGCTGCAGGGGGGCGGCCTGTCCGGTTATGCTCTGGTCGTCCCGTCAAACGAGCGGTCACTATCTTGGAGGCTTTTTGCTTGCCAGCTGTTACTATCCGTGTGCTCCCCTAAAGAAGAGAACAGTAGTGCCATTAAAAAGCAAGCCGTTTTCAAAACGTTCCATACACAAATTTGTAAATGTAATCACACACACTTTGAGAAGGTAGGTTAGAAATAGATTGAGAGGGATGATATAAAATATATTCATAAATATACTTGCAGTAAACTCAGTACCTGTCTGAAAGAGCTTGTACTGCCCCCTGGTGGTCCGGAAGAATTCACCATAGTGGTTGAGAGAAAAGTATCTGCTCTTGGGCCAGTACTTGAGCCAGACTGAGAGAGAAAATGTTCCTGAAGAGAAAGATAAATAAAAAGAATTTAAAAACATTAAACTGTCATGTATAGCTTTCTAGAAAATAAAACACAAAAAATGCACAAACAAGCATTTGGTCCTAAATAAAGTAATTGAGGTAAACTTGAAAACTAAATAACATCTGTAAATACACACACACACAAAATACTTCAATCTTTTTATGCCATTCCATAAAGCTTGATACTCAGATGAATATCACTGCATACAGTGTTCATCAATATGAAAACTAAATATGACTGCTGGGATCAAAGCATTAGATCTTGCACATCTCACCTCCTCTACGTCCTCTGTAACGCTGTGGGAGGGGCCTAGATGTACTGGACTCTCCATGACAACTGGACTGAGCCGTGATGACGAGACAGTCCGTGGAGGGTAATTGGCCATTGAGCTGGTGCTTGGCTCCTCTCCTGAACGTGGAACATCTAGAAAGAAAAAAAAGAAAAGAAATATTAAAAAGAAGACTAGAGTCATGATACTGCAGAAGGTTTGATTTTTGGAAATAAAAAAAGAACATGGTATCATGTATATGAACGTATTAAGATATTAATATCCCTGCTTTAATTTGAATGATTGTTTCAGATCCAATTTCATTCTTTAACTATCAAAATTCTTTCTCAATTTCTCTACTTTCAATGGGCATTGGCTCCAAAAAAAAAAAAATACAGGAATAGTCACAGTAATTTTCAAATTGAAAAAGGTTCCTTTTCTGATATCAACAGTGCAGGAATGTATAAGGCACAGCTCACACAGAAGTCACTTTCAGACAAAGCAGATTTGTGGTGAATTAATACTGATAATTTCCTGAACTCCTTCCTTCTGGTATTTGTTTATAGCCAAAACCTATGAACGGCCGGCTTATAGTTGTCAGCACACCATGGAATATATTTCATTATGAGCTACATGTATGAAAACAGAAGGGAAAAAGGTTGATTATAACTTCTGATTAGTAAAGCCAGAAGCTATAAAACAGTTATCGATCTGATTTAGTTGCCATGTAAAATGATATGCCTAGAGTGTATTCAGTTATGATCTTTTGTCAAATCCTCGATTTTTAAGACTAAACTTCTTTCTTTTTCTTTTTTTTTGCACATTAAAGGTAATATCTGAGTATCTGTCATACTCTAGACTTCAAGAATGTATCAATTAGTCATGTTAAACTGGTACATCAACCCTTAAATGTGATCATTGCCACTGTAATTGAGCAGAACATCTATCATCTTACCACGGTCCAGTCTACCCGCTTCTCCAGTGTTGAACATGCTAAGGGCCTCAATGTTAAGCGCACAGACCCCACGCATGAAAGCTTTCTTCATAGAGTCCTCATAGCGCTCTCGCTCCGTGTGCAGCCTGTGGATTTCAGCTTGCGCTTTCTGGAGCTCCTCTACATGCTGACAAACAAAGTAACAAAACTTTCATGTTACGTCCAAATCCAATAACTTGTTAAACATCTCACATTTTTCCAATCACCTGTGCCATCTTGGCCTCGTAGTCTGTAGAGAGCTGCATGCACACGTCCTCTGCTCTGGCACAACATGCTCTCTCCACGCGCTCCCGCCACCCCTTCTGGATGAGCGAGTGCCAGCCGGCCCACACCTTCCTCTTGAGCTGCAAATGGTAGTGCTGCTCTGCCAGTCTGACTCCCTGAGCCTGAAACACACAAACAAATGCATTTTCATTAATATTATATCTAAAAATAAATAAATAAACAAGTTTCTTTGGCTGAATTATTTGATAAAAGTAAAACAGTAATGCTGTAAAATATTTGTACGATTTAAAATAACTATTCTGTATTTTAATATATAATTTAGTCCTGTAATGGCGATGTTGAATGTTAAACAGCTATTACTCCATTTTTCAGTGTCGCATGATCTTGCAGATATCATTTAGTTTTTCTGATTTGCTGCTCAAGAAACATTTCTTATTGTTTAAAACTCACTGAAAGTTTTTATGAAGGTAGTGTGAATATAAACCTAGCCTTTTTTTAACGTCTTTGAAGATGAACCGAAAAAACACAAATAGCATTTTTGTGCAGTAACCAGTAGTGTTACTTATTACTAATAGGATTTCAGTAATAATATTTCAGTTTTTGATGCCTCAACCCCTACTGATATGAAGTCCAGTGATCCAATAATTCCTAGATTCATTACAAATATTTTCATGACTCATGAACACATGAAGTCACCAGCGCAGCGGGCAAGCTTGGAATGTGGAAAAGCTTACAATTAACAAATAGATATATTGCCATTACATTGATTTTGCGTCCAGTGGAATTTGTGGAATTACTTTACCATCCCTTCACATCCATTTGATCCCGCTATAAAATTTTATTGTAATAAATTAATAATCTTTTTAGAAAACAATACATTTTCTTACACATTAAGGCTGTATCTTGAAAAAAAAAAACATCATGAAATATAAAGGTAACAGAACAATTACAGCTTCAAACTACATGTCAGTTAAACACTTAAAAGTCCCTGTCAATCCCCACTGACTGTAATAACTTTAGACTGCGATCGAATGTGGATTTCGGTCAAACATTTCAAAGCTGTCTTTTTAAATGCAGATACCCTGGCCTGTAAAACTGCAATTTCTCCAAGAAAAGAAAATGTATACAAAACACAAGTCTGTCTGAACTATCAGTATGACATGAGTAAACAACACTGTCTGAAAAACATCTGCCCTGTGTGTGTGTGCTGTCAGTCTGAGCTGACCCGTCTCACCTCCTCTCTGGCAGCACACTGCTGTAGTCTCCACTGGGTGAAACTCTTCATCAGCTCCATCTTCTCCCTCTGCCTGTCAACCGCCCTGCTCAGATTCACGATCACCTGCAGAGGGCAAAGGCCAATGAGAAAGTGACAGACTAGAAAACAGATACTTGCATCCTGTGAAAAACTGACACAGAGCCACAATTTGCACCCCATACAATGAATGTCAAAGCTTTATATTCAATACCAATATCTCTAACCTTAGCAAATGTTTATCAGCTTCATATTACAGGACCAGTCTATTGATTTTCAATATCTGTGCGCACCTCATCTTTTCTCTGGTTAGAGATCTTGTAGGTGTTCAGGAGGTCTTTAAGGCCATCTATCTCAGCATTTACAGCAGTCATATGTGCTGCATGTTTCTCCCTCTCTTTCTTAAGCTCCAGTCTGTGCTGCTCCACAAAGGCCAGTTTCCATTTCCTCAGCTCCATCAGCACATTGCTCTGTACACAGACCAAGAAACAGTTCCTATAATGCATTATATTATGAAGAAAAACATTACTAATTACTTACCATATTTAGAAATGGTGTTGTTTTTATATTTTTATTTGTTCGTTTTAATATGCATTTATGTCTAGTCATTTTATTTTATTAATATGTTTTTAGTTAAGTAATTTTAGTACATGAATAAAAATGTTGCCTTGACAAACATTTTTTTTATTTATTAAAATGTAGTTTATTTCTATATATTTGTTTATGGTTTTAGTTTTAGTTGAATATAACTCTGCTACTTACAATACATATTACATAAAGACAAAGCAAACCTTAAGGTTTGTGCTCCAGGTGTCCAAAATGTTCTCCATCTTGTTCAGGTTCTCCTCTGAGATGAACATCTCAGTCATGACGGTGGTCAGAGCATCAGGGCTGCTTTGTCCTGATCTGTCTGATCCAGTCTGCGACCTCGCTGACTTTTCCCCAGATGACACAGATCTGTCTGCCATGCTCTCAGCTGAAGTAAAAGCAATATTACTAAACAGATCATTCAAAATTGTAATGGGATGAAACACATTGGAAAGCAAGAGGGCTGAGAGTTTCTCATTTAAAAGGCTTCATGACGTTACCCTCAGATGTGCGACTTTGAGGTCTGGATTCTTCTAATGGTGGAGTTGGCGTAACCCTGTTGTTTGAGTGCCCTTCACTATCTGAAATAAAACAAAAAGTGTTCCTCAGACTTAAAGACCACTAGCCCCTCCAATGTCCAAGACATGAAAGCTTCACAAAATATTTCTGATACTTTTGCTATTATGAGAAAAGCAGATTATTTTTTATCTACAAAAACAAGGTGTGGCAATATAGCAAAAAAAAAAAAATTTAACATTCTACATGGTTTACACGCTTTATTACCAAATAAATCTACATAACTAATTTACATGCAATTAACCAGTTTTTTTTTTTTTACTCTCAAATCAATTTCTACCTGATGAAACATTTTAGAACGTTATAAAACATTTAAATTAATTAAGATTTTTTTTTATTTCCACAATGTCTACAAAATGCAATTTCTTCATTCAGTATAGAATCCTTAAGGGAACAAATTAAGAAATAATTTTAGCTTTTCTTTTCTTGCAGTGTGCATCGACCTACTGACTAGGGGATCTCAAGATAAGTCAAAAATCACTGCTTTAAATCTACAGACCTCTCTACCAAAATATTACTTGCAACATTGTCTGCTATGTGGAATTATATAGCATTATTATCTCCTAAATATGCATTATACAGTATATAAGTAAGGGTTCTACCTTCAGTGTGTTGAGCAGGTGCTACTCTTTTGGTCGTAGGCTGTAAACTTCTGGAGAGTTGAGAAGTGCTCAATGGCTGCAATGGGAAATTCTGTTCATATTTAGGAGTCACAACAGCATATCGAAGAAGTTCTTCATACTCATCCTGGAAATTTGAAAGAGAAGGAACAATGCCAAAGCTTCACTAAAACTTTCAAAAAATCTGTGTCATATGCCTTAATGTTCTTTGAGATGGTGGATATGATAACTCACCTGAAGTGCAGAGGAAACTGAGCTGCCTCTGTCTGAATCTCTTGGTAAATCTGGACTATTATGCTCCCCTTCATCCGATGACATCTGAAATACAAAACGTATCAGGATACGTTACATATAACAGTGTTTAAATGACTTATTTCAAATTGACTTAGTTTCAATAAACTAAAAGACTATTCTTTTTAAACGTAAGAACTGTATTGCTTGATAGCCATTTCCAGTGTAACGTTACTTTAAAAATTGTTTAATATTATCCAACCAAGGGTATTGTTAAAGCACAATCTAACAGTAACTCGAACTATCAGCTAGAAGTTTTACATACAAAACACTAACGTACTAACGTAATAAACTACCAATAATGTGTTTACAGAACCAAAAGCAGTGATTTCTCGACAGTAAACTTAGCAAAGTTTTTGTTTGCTAATATTCATAATAATATTCATATAATAAAGTCAAATACAGACTCAGTTGTCACGCAGGTAACCGTAAACAGACACAAACAGCCAGTTTGGAAAAGAGCAAACTGAGTTCCTGCTGTAGCTTCTCAGCTCTGTGTTTAGCCTCTTACGGAGTTCCTCGGCTAACGTTAAATCTGCTAACTTCAATCATTGTGTGTAGTGCAGCAGAGAGATAAAACAGTACGATCGTTACCTTGTGTTGTGTTTACAAGGTATTTGTTCCTTTATAACACAACGTATCCTTCAATCGTCAAGTTACCCACTCCACTGTTAAAAAGCACTCTTTCAAACTGCTAGACGCTTCAGTAAAAGCCGTTTTGATTGGTTAAAAATTTGGCACAACTCTCTTCGCTTTTGTGATTGGGTAGAATGTTTCCGTAGTAACAGGGACGCGGAAGCGTCTGTTGTATTGTTCTTTTGACATGATGTAGATAGCCTACGACAGAGTGTGCTCTCTATGGCTCTGGCCTACAATAGCAAAAATACCTGTTGGAGTCAAGACTTAATAAACAAACGAGAACATCGATGTAATTTTATTAATTTGCTTATCAACTCTTTCAAAGTTTCGTTCTTTATACATTTTTGCATGTTTCGTGGCTGGATAGTGGGGATATGACAACGAGTGTGTAAGACATTGGCAAAGGTCCACGATGCAGGATTTGACACATGTCGGTGCACTTATCCACAACAAACATTGATAAATGTTACTGATGATACTTTAATGGATCCAGTAAAATGTACAGTTACAGTGGTAAAATATTATAGACCTATACAGTGCGCAGTAAATTACTAAAAGTGATATGTGATATTAAAAAGTAAATGTAAAGTTGTAGTAAAGTGAAAAAATGTAAAATAAATAAATAATAGCAACACAAATGATATAATAGATTTATAATAGCAACAATTAGGCCTATATGTATAATATAAATGAATAACAATAGATGAATAATAGCAAGTAAAATATGTAATATCAAAGGTGGAATAATACAGAATAAATAATGAAGAATAAATTAATAGTAGATTATAAAGTAAATCAAATAATTGTGAAAAGTTATATTATATAATAGTATTTGTTTAATAATTATTGAACAAAGTAAGATTAAACTAAAGACATGCTCAATTTATGGTTGTCAATTACAAATTGTATCCCTTGAGTAAAACCAAAATACATGAGCTGAGATGAGACTGATTCAGAGAATTATATATCAATCACATTTTATTTCAGTTTTCAGTTCTAGCTTTCTTTGGGAATAAAGTGGTTTAGTTGTGATGTCAAAACCTGACCAATAAAGACTAATTCTCCACTGCTCCCCTCAAAATTTTCATGTAGCCTAATGGGCCTTTTTGAAATGAACAGAATAAGGTCTCTGATAACTTGACAAAGCTTGACATTTTACTATACAATGCAAATTACACTCACCAATGAAAAAAACACAATTTTTAAAAATCAAAATGAATAATCACAACATGTTGACATGATGATTTTGTCATCACTAAGAGGTTTCTAGGCTATTATGCAGTTTTTCGTGTAAATAATTTTAAATGTGGTCTGTATTATTGTAATTTAATATTTGACAAAAATGACTCTGGCACAGATTAAAATGATTTAAAATAGTAAAATATTAATACAATTCTCAGCTCTTTCATTTGCATCAGCAATGTAATTTACAGGATGGGCTCTTTATCATTTTGGTGTTGTTAATGTTGTGGACATTTTAGCAAATAGTTCGGTTTAGCCTAGATTTAATTTAACAGTATTAAGTTAGTTGTATATTCATGTAATCAAATGTTATTCTTCATTGCTTACACATACAGTTATTAGTGGATTGTAAGTAAATTATGCCACTTTATCACTCTTTTTGTGGTCTGCCTTGTGAGGTATCACAACTGTTTTACCCCAAGAAATCGTTTGCCCCCTGCCCTGGCCCCAGCTCAAACGTCAAGCCATACGCTTATGATTACAGCACTTTGATAAACATCCAGCTCAGCATGAAATCAAGTACTGCCTCTGAATCTCAGCCTGAAAACGTGTTTGCATTTGCCCTCACTTGGAAGTCAACCCACATTCTTTACTCACAACCTGGTTCAATTTGTTCCAGGACAATAGTCTCAAGCCATTAAGTGAACTTTCTCCCCTGTGGTGTTTCACTAGAGGTATTTGTGAGCTTCAGGATGCAGAAACTGTAGACAGAGGACAGATATAATAAAAGGAGCTGAGTTAGGAGGTTAATCGAATAATACAAAAGTTTTTTTTCTTTCAGCCGTTTCAGAGATGTTTATTGACTCTCAGGATCATAATTGTTTTGTCTAAGGTAACCGAATATCGTTCTCACATTATCGGCCCTGCATGAATGAGCATGAACTCATATTAATTAAATTAATATGAATTTATAAGTTTGCTTTCCATTTCCTTTCAATGCATTTTCCTTACAAGCTGATATCAATATAACTATATACCAAACTGACAAACTAGAATCGATACCTTGGTTTAAAGTTTTTCACTAGGAGCTTTTACACAAGCCGAGGGAAATAATAATCTAAAGAGGATGCACAAGACACTATCATGATAACACACATTACTCAGAAATGACGCATACACTTACATCACCTACACAGGTTATGGCATTATTGTTCTGTTAATGTGCACATAATCATGTTATTCATGTTTTATCTGCATTATAAAGTTTGCACTTTGAACAGCAAATTTGAAATCTGTGATCGGATATTCAGAACATAAATAGAACTCATACCCATTATTATGCAGGGAATCCTTCAACAGCTGCCGTAAAGCCATTCTACACTGAAGCACTGCAGCAAGCAAACACGTAAAATGCTTTTGAGGTATTTATCATTGCTAAGACAACTAAGACAGGCAGGTTGTGAATTATTGTTGCAGAATTTATGTCAGTTCTTTAGTTTCAAATGATTTCTTGTATGCAGCAAATAGTTGATAAGCAAAGTGGATTCTTCACCACTGCATGTTCTATCATTTGTATTCATTAGCCATTAGAGGAGGCATAGGCTGTGGTGCATGATGTATCATTGCAAGCTGATCTATTTTAAGTATTAGCTAAGATGGTTATGCGTCAATTTGTAAGATGGAAAGGCCAAGTCTAATGACTGCTGTTATGACACACCTGATAGCTATTATTGTCATGCTGAGATTCTTATAAACGTTTCAAACCTTTTTTTCAAAAATGAAAATGTATGAGAAAAGTATTATATCGACACTGACATAATGTTACAAGTAACAATGTTTTCAAGGAGATTTAGCCGTGGTACATGATGACTAACAAGCTGTTGTGTCAGAGGTATAATATAGACCTGTGATTATCTACGTGTAAACAATCTTAAATCAAACTGTATTTCAAACTTTTTTTTCCTTTGATTCTTGACTCAAAGATTTAACAGGCTGAAGTTCCACTGATAGTCACTGAGGACACATATTGTAATGCTCCATATCGCAGCTCATTAAGTTAAGTGCTCTTTGGCTTTCAATCATGCATTCTATGAGTGCATCCTCCTCTGGCTCAGTCATAAATGAGGAACAGAAGCATAAGGTCACACAACAGAAGAAATTAGAGGTCACTGATTCAACATACTGGCTTAATGCATAAACTCTCCAAAGCATTGATAGAAGCAGCCTACCCAGCACAATGTTGCACATGTTTTGTGAACTAATTGTCCTCCTTTTGAAAAGCTTATATATAAGTGAAATGAAACACAACTCTGAATTTATGTATTTACATTATGATGCTGCCTAATTCCTCTAAATGGATGTTTTTCATTTCATGCTGTCAGATTGATTTAGGGTAAATGTTCAATGAAATTAGTTTTTATAAATGTTGGTTATAATACATTTGAACAGAAACAGGCAGACTTAATGATGAAAAATATTATAATATTTGTTAGTTTTCTCTGTATGGTTTTAATGGCTCGCCATATGTATTAGATTTCTCTAATACATAAAATAAGTAAGCTTGATCCGAGTTCAGGGGAAAAGAGTTTATTCAAGCAAGTAGTGTAGCAATAGTCTTCTGAATCTTAACCAAAAGTGAGGTTTGTGTGACCAGACCTTATAGCTAAAGACAGAGACTGTCAGGACCTCCTACTTGACACAATACGCAGGCATTATATATCAATTTGTATGGCCATTTGGTTCACACCTTTACAGACCAAATAGTGGGGTGCAGTTGCAATATTACACATTAGATGTTGATTCCGTCTAGGGAATACGCATAATCTTTCATATTCCAATAACAATGTCCCAATAATATCTGCATAAAATGTCTTAAAATATAAAATTATTCAATTTTGCAATAAATATATTAACTATCCTAAATTATCCAGAAAAGTGTAGCCTACTTTACACATTCTTTCACTATAATATAACATTGTTTCCTTCTCAAGTGGTTAGTTAACATATTCAGTATTACAGAAATATATAATGTGTTGGGCTGATCGTTTCAATTTTATTAAGAAACCTTTCAAAAACGGTCCCAATCACCCTTAATTCACATTGTTCATCAAATCTACATGAAACTCAGATTCAAATTAGATTTTTTTAATAAGGGTGGTTAATGAAAAAGTCTTAGATAATTCATTTTTTTTCTTTTTATTTTCATAAAGGGCACATTCAGTTTAGTTTTATAGGCTACATACATTTTTGAGGTTGTTAAAATCAGTGTCTTATGCATATGAAAAGCCCAAGAAAAACTCATTATTAAAACTTTCTTAATTGTCATAATATGCTGAGTGCACCTTTAAATCACGCCGGTTTGTCGTGATCTGGCAAAGATATGCCAGATTTGACTTTCAATAGGACACTCGTCATAAATCTCTTGTAGGGGGTTTCTTTACGTCATACCGCGGTGTTTCCGTCAGGTCTCTCCGCATAGCATTATTACTACAACACACAGCAAGTGACTCTCTCTCTCTCTCTCTGTCTCTCTCTCGCTCTCTTTCTTCAATTTCTTGAAGTACTGCAGAGACGGAGCTGCAGCACTTAAACACCGTCAGCTCTTGCTTTAGTTGCCGGGTATCTTTACGCCACAAATACATGTTTATTCATTAGAGACGGCGGCGTCTCGTAGCCTGATGGAGAGCCAACATCGACATCTCATCTGCTGTGCTCCCTAAAAGGTGAGTCAAATCTTAAAAAACACTTTAGCCATATAACAACACATTTTGCTATATTTATTACGGTACAAAATAAAGCAAAGGTTTCAAAACATGCCCTCATAGCACGGTTGAACAGCAAATTAAAATGACACTGATTGACAGCTCAGTTTGTCTAGGTAACAAAAGTTGTTTATTCAGATATACAGGACCCCAAAAACAGAACTAAAGTGGTTTGTATGAATGAGTTTAATTTGAACATTTAGTGCTCCTAAATTCTGTTCAGTCGTTTATTAAATTATTAGAGAGGAGAGTGTCCGGTGTTGGAGTCGGTTTTGACATGAGCGAAAGCGACTGATCGGTGGCTGGAACCGAGCACAGCGCCGCGGGCAGTACGAGCACTGCAGAGACACACAGACCAGAATTACAGAAGTGCATGGCTTTTTTTTAATATTCCTTCTTGGATATGACACTCAAGAATTTGAATTCTCGAAAGTTTAAAGTTTTTACACATTCATCAAGCTTTACCTGAAACCCTGTTACACGGTTATTGTAGTTTAAAAAAATTGTAATAAACACATTTTTAAGAAATACATTTTTACAAGTATGTATTTCTTTATTTTATATAAGTTTATGAATAGCTACAAAAAGCATTTATTTCGTATTATTACGCCTATTTAGTATTAGTTTTACAGGACTGATTATTAAATCCAATTATGTACAGCCAAATCCATTTTGAGTCAAATATGGTTGGGCTAGTTGAGCCATGTCACTTAATGAGTGATTTTCATTCAGCTTTATTGGATTGTGACCTGTTTTCTGAGGAAATCTCAAAACTTAAAATCCCCTCAAATTCCTTTTGATTATGGATAAGCAGGCTATAAAATGCTTTTGTTTAGCCTTTTTATTAAATAAAATGAAAACAATTGTGGCCAATGTTTTTTTTTTTTTTTTAGAAAAGTGCAGACCAATCCAGCTTTTCAATTTTGTCATTCACTTTAAACTCATTTAGCTCTACAGTAGTTCCAAGGTTGTATCCTTGAGGACTGTACAGCATTTCATCAGCGATGCTGCATTGACCAGGCTTTTATCTTCGCTTTTATATAGTTCAGCTGCATGCTTCTGCCTCATTAGGCTGCAAGGCAATGCATAAATCATTTACATTTTGTGCACATTGTGTACATTTGCAATAATTTGTCCTTTTAAGATTGCCAACCCACAAGGCTTTTTTTAGGTTATTATTTTTTGTCTGTTGCATTTAGTTTGCATGACTGGGAACACATGTCCGGTGTTAAGATTAGAATCTGCTCCTGTAGCAGTGCTCATGCTGGTGGGAAGGTTTGCTCTGCCCATTGAGAATAGGCTTTATTGAATTACCTGCAGAGTGATGCAGCCGCCCGTGTCGTGATTGAGAGCGACAAGCCTCATATAATCCAAGCCTACTTTTTTCTCTTTAGCATTCATGCCACTTTGTTCTATTATGATACCCTGATGTTTCACAGATACAAGATGAACGTATGTATGAACAGAGGAATTATATTAGAGTACTTAGTTAAACATGTTCAGAAGGATTCATTTACGTTGTAATGTACCCTGCTTCATCCAAATGTGTGTTTTCCTTTGTTATAACTCAATAGTGTCAGCATTTTCAGATATAATACTGTGTACTGTGCATTTTTAATATTTGCCAATATAATTCAGATAAAATTAAAATCAAACTTAGACTAGTGGAAGGTTTCAAAATGATTTTGCTCTCCATCTGTTCAGTTGTCACCAAGCACTGTCAGACAGAAAATCTTGTGCTGATAGCGTATGCTAGAAAAAATTGCAGATTTCATAATATTCCTCCAAATGTTGGTCTAAATAGATGAACACTGTTGTCTTAACAAGATTTCAAACTGATAAAATGCGAGTTCCCAGCATGCACTGCAGCATGAGTTATTTTTAGACATTGTTTTGCTGTTAATTTAAACGTTTGTTATTTTGTTATCATGGTTAGTTATTGTTTCTTTTTTTTCCCTTTTTCTTTACATTTGTTAAATATCAAATACAAATGCTGAGGCCTGAAATATGTTCAACTATTAATTAAATATTGTGTGTATATATATATATATATATATATATATACGTATATAGACTTGATTAGTTGGGTCAGGTGTGTTTAATTAGGGTTGCATCTAGGGTTGCAAAGGGGCCGGAAATTTCCGGAAAGTTTCCGGTAAATTTCCATGCTAAGTTAAGCTTGGGAATTTTGGAAATATTCCATATTGGGAATTATGGAAATTAATGGGAATTTAGGAGAACTAACTGGGAAAATATTATTTCCAAGCATAAATATAAACAAAAATCATAAGCAAACCTCCATGTTTTCAACAGATATATAAATATATACAGTACATGTCTACGTCATTGGCTTGATGGCCCTATTAATGCATTATTAATGAGCAGTGTAACATTATTCATGACAAAGGACTTGTCTAATCCAATCACCATGCTTTGCATGAGCTATTTACCAGTTGTTGACGTTTATAAATGTCGCAAATAAAGATATGGATGCATCACAGTTCCTGCTGCCAGTGCAAAAACCCCAAAAGGGAAATTGGTTCTCTACCACCATGCTGGCTAGTTCCTAGAGCTACATGGTGCCCCTACAGCTACTCTTTGGAAGTATGTGATTTTAAATCCACCATATTAGCTCTTAGGCAATCAATTCTGTACACTACTGTTTTTTTAGCCAATCACCTAAGCCATAAATTAAGTCGCTCATCACCAAAGAGCTAATACAGAAGTGCATTCTTTGTGCCAAAGATTCGTTCAGTGCACAAATGCACTCAAATGCCTAAAACCAGCAGTGTGTCTGCAAAACTCCATGGGCACAAAAGGTAAACCATAGACCTCTGAAACAGGCTCAGCAAAGAGAAACAGCACTGAGGGAGGTGCTGATGGCAATGTTGTGTGAACGTTATCCGCTCTGTGTGAGTCTATTACTGATATATTGATAGAACATTGCCATCCCAGCAGGGATTTTATAGGACAATGTTGGGGAAACGTTATCTGTGAAGTGGAGAGTTTAGCATGGCATTGAGGCAGAAACATGCACATCTTCAAAAACTCTCTGAGAGCGAGGGGGAAAACTAGAGAACGAGGGAAGGATGGGAGAAAGTGGAGACTGTTTTGGAAGGAAGCCAGATAAGAACTGGGTAAGTGAATACACACAAGCTCCAATGACCTTGGACTTACTATTTTACGAGTGGACTATTGAGATTATGAGGGCAATGCGAGACTGCGAAAAATCACAGAATCATTATCCAAAATAAAATGATAGTAATGTATATACATGCTTAGATACCTCCTTTATGACATACTATATGCTATTTCTAACAATTTCCATGCACCTTAAAGAAATTCGAATCAACAGAAATGCTGTTAATATTGAGGATCCTGTCAAATTGAATATAGTGAGCTTGCAGCAAGTTTCACAATAGCACACGTTGATTGTTTTTAAAGGCCAATTAGTTTTAAAATGATCAAATCATTGGTTCATTAAGATGCACTTTAAAAGGAAAGATTTTAGGTGAACTAAAACAAAAACGTGTCTTTTAAAAATGATAAATAAATGATCAGTTTGACTAAAGCAATGCCAATTTTGGAGTCAGACTAATGGGTGTAGATGAATGGTCAATCCAGGTAATGAATCATAGAATCGTATAAATTTAATGAAAGATTTCATGCAAAACCATGCTGACAATTGAGTTCTAGTGAAAGAGCCTTAGAGGTTTCCGCCTCAACAATTTTAGAAAAGATCTCAACTTTCCTCTCTGACATGTTGGCTCGCTTGACACATCTACTCATTAACTAAATCTGAACCTTCCACCTAGGTAAGACCTACCCCCACTCAGCCGTTCTCTATTTTGGTGGACGGCTGTGGAATCGTCTAGATGATCTGCTTGTGAACAGGATACGACACACAAGTTTATATTCATTGAGTATATATTCACTGACAGTGACAACCTCTCATGGGCACTGAAGTTCTCCTTATTAACTTCTTCCTAGGGTGTGAGCTGGTCTGCAAACCCCCATCCTCTCCGACTTCTACACAGAGCTTCCCGAATTGCTCCATTACTGTCTGTACAGGAACAGCGTTACCCTCAGATAGAAAGGGCCTGGGGCAGTTCAATAGGGACTGTCTTCCAACTGTCACAGGTGTCTGCTCTGAGAAGAAGGCCTGAGTGTATTAAGGAACAACTTGGTCCCATTGAGTAACTTGGGAATAAAATTTCAGAATTAGCAAAGGATAACAGAGATGGAATTGGTACTCATGAAAAGAGCATTAGGCAACAGAAAATGCATGTGGCTTCATTTTAAAAAACAAGATTTTATACATACTTATTTTTGCATTCGGCATCTTGGGTCACGACCCACTGCTTGGCATAAACCACTCATTAAGCATTAGATATTAGGTATTGAGAGGAACCAGGGTTTTAATTCTTCAGAGTAAAGGGAAGCAGCACAGTCTACGGAATAAATTGACACAAAAACTGAGAGGTGAGGTCAGCTTGTACTAAAAATAAAATATAAGGGAGCGAAAGAGGTTGATGCAGAAGGGCAGAAATTTACTGTGATTTCTCGTGGGAGATAACATTTTGTAGAAAACTAGAACGCAGTGGCGAGATGGCATTTCAGCAGAGCTCTGAGAATTATGGTCAGGTGGTCAGGGAGTAAATGGATGGACAGAGATGTTTCGTGGTGAGATGTCAAACCAAAGGCTTTTAAAGAGAGAATGCATTTTCTTTCTTTCTTTCTTTCTTCAACTGAAAGTCATATTGATTGTGACAATAGATTTGCAAAGACTACATTATACAAAATTCTGGTTTAAGTGAGATAATCATTAAGACTGTATTTAGCAACCCAGTACCAATTAAAAGCGATTAATCATGGCATGGCAAAGAGTGTAACAGGAACTACAAAAGTAGCACATAATTATGAGTGGGACACTAAGCATAAAACATATCCGAAGTGTATCCAAAATCATGCACTGTCTGAGTGAGTACTACATTTGATGAATTAAAACATATACCCCCAGTTTCACCAGTTTCAGCTGGTCCCAGACTAAATTGTATGTTTGAGCTGTCTCAGATGAAAATATCTTGTTCTGACATATCTTAAAACATGTCAGTGTCATTGTTCTGTGTTAAGAAGCACACCTATAATAATAATATTTTCTTAAGCTAAGCCCCGTTTGTGAAACCTGGCCATAGAGTATGAATATGTGTAGTGTGAATTAAATCTTTCTGTATTAAATCCTCCATGTTGTCACTGTCATTTGACTAACAATGACATTTTCTTGTCTTCATTGTGATTGACAACTCCACCCATGTGTCTATTGGATACACAATCTCTGTTAACATCGTAGTTCATCCAGATAAATATTACCTGCTGCTTTGGAAATGGAAATTCTGTATTTGTACGTTTTACTCAATTCTTTTTCAGGTACTACATAATAGAGAAGTAGATGAGGGAATTAGTGAAATGGTGGAGGACAGAACTGAGTGGTAGGAGCAATGATGAAAGGACTAAATATTGGCCAGACAGAGTAGCACAAAGCCAGTAAACGGGTGAGAACACTAGTAAGAAGATTAAAGATTAAAGAAGAGTAAAGCATAAGTGAATGGGTGAAGGTAGGGGTAGCTAAAGTGGGTGGTGCATCAATAATACTGCCTTCACATGTTATAGGAGTTATCGTAAATATGACATGAGCACCTCTCAATTCGTATTTACTACCAGTTTCGGGAATAAAGCGTTCCATAGTAATACATTACAGTAATATATTACTTTTTTGCTGTAACGCAGTAGTGTAAGATATTACTAATCAAGTTTTAGTAATATTTTACTCGGTGCATGTTAAGTAAAGCTTGCGTTATAACCAGCCCAGTCTCACGATTTTTTTTCGTGGTACTGACACGATTCTTACTCGACTTTCGTGAATCCAGCACGAAAAGA
>JAUCNO010000795.1:7227827-7257479 GCA_032353835.1 Enteromius viviparus
AATATAATATAATATAATATAATATAATATAATATAATATAATATAATATAATATAATATAATATAATATAAATGCTTTTTTGATCACATACAAGATATACATACACATACTTGATCAACATCAAGTTTGTAAGCAAGCAGATATAGAAACCTATCCGTTTAACACTCCACCTACTGCAGATGTAGTCTCCACCTGCATTTTGACATGGGTTTCTGGAAAGCATTCTCTTTGTATCCTGAGGAACTATACAACGGGCATCTTTTATCAACCCTTCCCTAAAACGAGAATGTCTCTCCTATTCTTTAGATAATAGTCTATTTCAGTCGGACAGTACATTACATCTGGCTGGATCAATAGCCTCTGCAGTGCTGCATTCTTGACTCTCTGTTGATTCTCCATTGCTGGGGGAGACTGTCTGTGACTCCACAGCTAAAGCGATTGTCTCTCTGATGATGGAGTTATTGAGAATCTTTGTACACATTCAGCTTGTTCCTCCTATTAAGCATTTCACCAAATTAAAATGTCCATATGGGTGCAGTGATGAATGGTTTCATGTACAGTAAGATGTCTTAATGTTCTTGAAAGATACCAAAATACTGTTTTTTCATAATTCTTTGATAAATACGAAGTTACAAAAAAAAAAAAAAAACAATGCAGTCAACTTTTTGGGTACGTAGATTAATCAATAACTGATCTGAACTTGCTCAATCTTATTATTAATAACTTCAATTTTATTTAAATTTTGCAACAGAGCACTTGACAGTCAAATGTTTGTTCTTGCAAGCTGCAAGAATTATCACTGAAGGAGATATAATAGAAAATAAAAAAATTAAGAAATGGTTTTGAAGCAGAATTTTTTTAAGCAATGTAAAAATATTTACTGTCACCATTGATCAATTGAATGCATCCTTACAGAATAACAAAAAAAAATCTTTGATTCTTTTAAATGCTAACATTTAGTAATTGGAAATTACCGTTTGTGTTTGAATATTGATCTGAAGAACGCACACGGGACTAATTAATCTTGCAGACTAGACTCATTTAGTTTTTCTCTGGACACAGAGTAGTGTTTTAATTAAATCTATCCAATCACTTAACACCAATGGAGTGTTTTCTGTTTAATTAGGATTGACACAACTAGGAGTGTTCTTTATTGCTCTCAAGCAGAAAAACATTCTTGCTCTATTTTAAGCAGTTTTCACCTTTTTAATTCCTTTTAATTCTTCAGTCTTCAAATATTTTTCGTCTGCATAACAATCAGCCTTTTTAGGTTGATTCCCGTGATAAGTGTAGCATTATCAAAACTATCTATTTTTGCAATTCCGTTTGGTGATGGTAGGAAATTTTATTAACAGAAATTTCATATTATGAATTATGAAATGAAACAAATTATAAACACAACTTAAAAAGGTTCACAGACCCACACTTACTATGCTTTTTTCAAAATTACTCTGTAAAGTATGTGAAAAAGAAACAGTTGTCGTAATTTGCAGAGCTCTTGGACCCTCTGAACTTCATTCTTCCTTGTCTTGTCCTTCAGGATTGGTGGAGCGGTGCCCATTGTCTTCTCATACTTTGCTGAGGTATTGGCAAGAGAGAAGCGTGGAGAGCATCTGAGCTGGCTCTGTATGTTCTGGATGATTGGAGAGATTTATGCCTCCGCCATGGCCTGGGCCATCATACCTCACTACGGTAACAGAACCTGATTATTTTGCTAATCATCATTATCAAGGTGTTTCATTATTAATGAAATTTGACAATATTATTTTTTTATTTGACATTGTTACAGAAAATGTCTGTTTTAAACCAATGCTATACATGTCTAAAAACCATGGGACTATAACTATGCCTAAAATAACATGGTTTTATAACATTTCCAAAAAACAATGATGATGCTTTCAAGTAAGCAAGCAGAATTTGAGAGATAACATACAATACTTAATTAATGAAGTAACACAGGATGCAGTTAGAATCGGATTGCAACAATTTTCTGTGCGAGCTCAGGTCAAGGTGTCTGCTGTTCCTCCAGCACGTGTGGGCCATCCTCTCACTGGCTGTGATGACTGTGAGGGAGCGGAGAACAGCAGAGCTTTAGGTTAAGTGATTAATGTAGAAACGGAGCACTGCAGGGATATTTAAAGGATGAAGTGACTCCTGTGGGGGAAAGCATAGCCTGATGATTTATGAGAACCTCTACTCTGGAAATAAGCTCCACTCATCAGTAACGAAATGATGGAATAGAGGGGAAGGGAGGAGGAAAGGAGGTGAATGGAAATGGAGAGGAGTCTCTGCCAAAACGACAGACCGTTTTCACTCCTATTTTGGGAGGCGGGGGGAGGTGTTTGCTCTTTTTTTTGTTCTCTCTGAACAGATCGTAATGAGGTTTTTCTCCTTGCCTTGTGAGACAAAACGAAAGGAGTGCTTGATTTATGAATGGCCCTCGGTGGAGCCCGAGCTGGGGACAAGCTGTCAGACACAGTGGCTAGGAGAGTATTAGGAGTCTGTAGTCGCGAATCAATGGGAAACAGTCATAGGCTGTAAATTGGGTGTCTGTGTATATGTGTGGGGGAGCACAAAGAAGAAGAGCAGCTAAGGGTGGATAGTTTACAATCAATCTCCCAAGTATATGGTCATTCAGTGATCATTTACTGTATCTCACTGTCCACATGTGCTATTTTTCTCCAGTTTCTATCAATTCAATCCAAAATGCAAGTTCTTAAACCCAAATGCATTATGGCACTACATGTGTTTGAATCAGATTGAGAAATCATTCTGATTTATTTAATTATTATTGGATTATTATTTAGTTTGTTTGGATGTAAACCACAGTGGCATGTGTAAAGTATAAATGCTCTGGTAATGCAGTAGTACAATACTGTACTAGGTTTTATACAATTATAGGTACCACAATGCTCTACAGTTTATTGTAGTAAAAACTAAAGTATACTACAGTATTTATTATTGTTTATCAGTTCATTACAGTTAATACTACTGTTCTCTGTAGTTCTCTGTATTCATTAATAAAGTGTTGTAAATACTATAATATATATATATAGTAAAATACTTTTTACTATAGTAAGGTTCAAAACACTAGTATTTACTATAAATAGTTATGCACCAAACTATACCAAAGGGTTTGTTTAAAACTGTAATATTAATGCTTGCCTTTGCAAACATAACTAATAATGAATGAAATATAAATGGAAATAAGATCGAGCTGCATGCTGTGCACTGTGTGTACTATTTGGGTAATTCACTGCCTACATAGTCAGCTCTCTTTTATAGCAACATGAAAAACAACATTTTTTTAAGGAATTTATTTGGAGCACTGTATATTTGCAGGAACTGCACAACATATCATCTAAGTGGTACAAAAGAGGTTAGACTAACAACTGATTTCAGTTTGGAGTTAGCATGCTATGCTAACTCTCTCAGTATCTTTACACGAGTAAAAATTTGTTATACTTACATAAAAATAGTTATATTTGAATTACACAGAGGTATTTTAGCCATGATTTGCATTACTGAATAAACATTAATAAACACTGAATCACATATTAGCATACCACTTTTACTGTTTTTACCATATTTTGTATGGAATAAATAGCAAAAGTATTATGCTAGTATGCAATGTCGAAATTCATTGCGCTTCCTTGCATGCTGGGATTTTCTTGTTCGGAAAGAAAATTAGGTTTCGCCTTCAAATTACTGCATCTGAACGCAGCTTGCTAAGTTTTGGAACACAGTAAGCAATAAATGTCCTTACAATTGGAAATATTTCAAGTCCTTACAACATTGACTTTTACAGTTTGTATGCATAAGTGTGTCTTTTTATTAGCATTAAATCCGACTGTGAGTAGAGCTGCTGGCAAGCCAATGTACAAAATAGTGGGTCTGCTATAGCTGCTGACTCAGTCACCCGTTTCCTCAGTCAATTATGCACATAATGTAGGTAATGAGATTTCCAATGACATGGGTGAAACATTAACCCTCTGGGCTTGCCTGTTGTTGCAATCACAGCTTCATAACTCTCACTTATACTGCAGTGTAGTGTTACCTTCATTATTTAACACAGGTCCTCACAGAGATACGCTAATGAACACACACACACACTCACACACACTAACTGATTGCTGTATTTCATCATGCCATATTCCTCTCTCAAAATTCAGGATTTCTTATGTACTATGCAATGCATATTATATGATGTACTTCATAATACGGCATTATTTTAAATGTGACCCATTATGATAATTTAATTCAACAAGTAGATGAGTTTGTTTTTTATCAGGAATTTACAGTTACCATTACATAATTTGCTTACCAATGGATCCACTGCAGTCAATGGTTGCTGTCAGAATTAGACAAAACAGCTGATAAAAGCATCACAATAATTCACAAGTAATCAACCCAACTCTTTCTTGTTAATGGAATGGATTTGTGTGGATTACTTGTGGATTGTGCTATTTGGACTATTTTGACTGCAACTGGTGAGCAAGTGATGTAATGGTGTCAATTTCTCTAAATATGCTCCTCATCAACTCATTTAAATTTTAAGCAAATATTTAATTTTTGGGTGTACTCTTCCTTTAATGGCCACTTTACATTACCATAAGTGAAATACACTTGTGCCTTTTAAAAGGCCATTTCCACTACACTGTTTTACAGCTCAGTGCATAAGACATTACCGGTAAAAAAAGAAAATGGATAAGAAGAAAAAGAGCCACTTAAAATAAAATTTAATGAGAAAAACACATTTTCAGCCTGGGATACTTTTATTGCGCTCTCTGAGTTCATGACAGTCTTAAAGCTGCTTTACGTGATTTCAGAAACCTTCCTGACACCACTTAAAATTAGAGATGCAGAATCATTTTGGATGGCGTCTTGGATGAGTCCATTTATATATATGCGCTCATGAATATTATAACAGAACTAGGCATTCCTGTAGCTCCGTGTGCTCCTGTTTCAGCTTTATCCTGATGTTTTTTGGTTCCATTACCTGGAAAAGACACACCAAAGCTCTTTTGTAATCAATCAGCGTTGGACAAATGAAATGGATGCCTTCACTTAGACCATAATCACTGTGACATGCCAACAGTTACTGATAAATGTTTCTGGTTCAAATCCGACAGTCTTATGGCTTGAAGTGCTACCAGGAAGCCAAGTCCTTTGTCTCTGCTGGATCAATAGCATGAAAAATTGTCTGATGTTTTTCTCAGGCTGGAGTTTCAGCATGGGCTCAGCTTATCAGTTCCACAGCTGGAGGGTGTTTGTGGTGGTGTGCGCTCTCCCCTGCGTCTGTGCCGTGGTGGCCTTAACGTTCATGCCGGAGAGCCCCAGGTTCTACTTGGAGGTAAGGAGTGTCTGGACAGATACAAAGTGTATAATAGCTTTGGTTGAGTTTGAAATAAGAGTATTTTACAAATAGAAAATCCATCTCAGATATTCGTGGATGCTTTATTGTTAACTGCATGTTTCCTAAAACATCAGTTTATGACATCTTAAGGGAACACGACTCTCTTTGAAGCTAATGACGCGTGCTTGTCGTGACTCCCTACGCCCCTCTTTTAGGCCTGCCGTAGCAATAGAGGTGGGAGGCTGTCATCTAGCGCTGCGGTTTCCACTTAATCCAGTTAATCTCTCAGGGATTTTTCTATCCTTTCAGGTGGGGAAGCACGACGAGGCCTGGATGATCCTCAAGCAGATTCATGACACAAACATGCGAGCGCGTGGACAGCCCGAGAAAGTCTTCACCGTGAGTCGATTCCCTCGCTGCGCTAACTTTAAGCTGCTTAGAGCACCAACCATGCTTTAAAGTTGCATAAAGTCATACATGATTGTGTCATCCTGCTCTGTATGTGGGCTTCACGGATGTTTCTGCTGTCATTTACTGAGCTGCTTGGTGAGCAGCCTAGTGATGAAGATCAAGCTGTCAACCAAATTGGAAACACTTACGAGATATTCTCTCTCTACTGAATATACTGAACATGTCAGATTTAAAAAATACACACATTTCATTGCATTACATAACAAAAACAAAAATATACTACCCATATAAAGTGAACCAAATCCAAAATCTTTACTTAATACCTTTCACCAATTTACACTTGAGTCTAAGTAATAAATCAGGATGGGGAACTAAGGCTTTCAGTGTAAACCTAACTGTAGTAACTGTAAGTTTCTTCTCGTAGGTGAACAGAATTAAGATCCCAAAGCAGATTGATGAGTTTGTTGAAATGCAGACCGAATCTGGCAACCTTTTCTCAAGAGTGATCTTCAGAGTGAAGACTGAGCTTCATGGAGTGAGTTTCATGATGTGTAACTGTACAGAAATGATATCTTCCATGTAATCATTAGCATAAATTACAGAAAATATGTGATTTTTTTTATATGATTCAAATAAAAGTGATTAAAACTCCCTTTTCTGTCCTTCCAGATTTGGCTGAACTTCTTGAAGTGTTTTAATTACCCAGTGAAAGACAGTACAGTCAAACTTGCTATTGTGTGGTTTACACTGTCATTTGGGTAAGATCTTGATCTCTATCTCTACCTTCCTTCTTTCTGTCTTTCATATCATTAAAGAGCGCAATACTTCTACAGGTATTATGGTTTATCCGTGTGGTTCCCTGACGTCATCAAACATCTTCAGGCTGATGAATACGCCTCCAAAGTACAAAGGCATAACAATGAGCGCATTGAAGACTTCACCTTCAATTTCACCCTTGAGAACCAGATACACACCAATAGCTTATTTATCAATGACAGGTGACTTAATGAAACTGTAACAGTAATCTTCTTATTATTAAACTAATTCTTATTCTGTGTGTGCATATTATCACATAAATCCTTTTCTTTATTCGTTCCTCAGGTTCATAGGTATAAAAATCAAATCTGTCACTTTCATCAATTCCACCTTTCAGAGCTGCTTTTTCGAGGATGTGAAATCAGTGGGATCTTTCTTTCGAAACTGCACATTTATAGAGGCTGTCTTCTACAACACTGGTAAAATGATTGTTTATATCAATTGACTATTTAACTCAAAACAGACCACTTTTTCAACATTTCGTTACTTTGCTGCATGTCTGTGCTTATACTTAACCATTCCTTTCTGCTGTGTTTAAATCTTGTTCATTTATTCACTGGACAGATATTGACGACTCCAAACTTATAAACACAGATGTGGTAAATAGCACATTTTACCACAACAAGACAGGCTGTCAAATGACGTTTGAAGATGATTATAGTGCATACTGGGTCTACTTCGTCAATTTCTTGGGAACACTGGCTGTTCTGCCTGGCAACATTGTATCTGCGCTCCTCATGGACAAAATTGGCCGCTTGTCTATGTTAGGTGAGACAGATATTTGATTTTTATGCAGGTTGTACCACTTTGCAGATAGATTTGAGATGAATACTTGTTGTTATCTGTGAAAGAATAGCTTGACGTAAATATTCTGTGTTTTGTCAGGGTTTTCCATGATTCTGTCTGGTATCAGCTGCTTCTTCCTGTGGTTTGGCACCAGTGAGTCGATGATGATTGGGATGCTGTGCTTGTACAATGGGCTGAGTATCTCCGCCTGGAACTCCCTGGATGTTGTGACAGTAGAGCTGTACCCTACGGACAGAAGGTGGGTTTGTACTCATACATAACAAAATATGCTCTCAGACATGCAACAAAGCTGTTTAACGATCCCTAACCCCATTAAATATCAATGTAACACTAACTTTTTACCTTTATTCTCTACCATCCTCCCTCCCTCCACTTCTCTATTTCAGAGGAACTGGATTTGGCTTCTGCAATGCCTTGTGCAAGCTAGCCGCTGTGATGGGAAATCTAATTTTTGGATCTTTAGTGGGCATCACCAAAGCCATCCCCATTCTTCTAGCCTCTTCAGTGCTTGTAGGGGGAGGTCTGGTGGGACTGCGACTGCCTGACACCAGGTCAAATGTCCTCATGTAACCTTTGTGTCGGAGGTCTGGAGAAGCTTGACTTAACCCTCATTCCTCATTGTTGTACACTGTGTACTTTTATTGTGTTCATAACAAGATACTTCTCAATTAGGCATCATCACATCTTGACAATCTTTAGACATTTTTTTTTTGCAATAATAAAACGTCTGCACCTCCATACAGTACAGTTCATTTTACCAATGTTTCCTTGTGGCGTTGCAGAGGTTTATAATGGCCCAGGAATGAACGTGAGCGTAAATATTAATGTCTCCTTATTAAGACTTGTGCAAAACAACCTGTTAATGAGCAACCCAAACCTGCTGCAAGTATGCAGAGAGGATAATCAGACACGCCGAAAGCTCAGCACAGCTGCATCACAGCTGGCTGACTGAATCCTGAGAATTACTAAAGAGATGAGAGACTACTGCTAGAGTACTACTGGTAAACAACTCTTTATGCAGTTATTAGTTTCAGGATTTGACTTATACTATACATAGAGCAAACATCATCCACACTTTTAAATTTTTCCACACTTTCTTTTTTTTGTGGCATATGTACTCCAATCTCTGATGAAAAAGTACATGTATAAAGTTCTTGCGGCCAAAAAAAAAAAAATCCTATTTTATGCTCTGCTGTATATTTTGTCCGTAAGCTTTTTATTTCTTATAAACATACGTGTGTTATCAAACTTGTTCTGCCACTTTGTCAAACAGCGAATGGCCTTTTGAAACTGTGCCTCTCCTATATAAGATCATCATCATGTATGAATTATTGTGGAATTGAGAAATGAGGTGGCTGCTGTATTTGATATCATAGAGTGTTTATCTGCCAGGGTCGATCATGCAAACCGTCTTACAATCTGACAGAAAGGACTGATGACAATCAGACCGGTCATGTCCCAGAAAAGCTTCTTTTATGTACAGTGTCAAAGACTCATCTTGTTGACACGACAGGTTTGTTGGTGCAGAGGGAATTTAGAGGGCCCGCCTCAACATATGGGGTCTACAATCTGTGGAGAGGGCAAGAGAGATGTGTTTGATAACCATATGACACCTGATTTATTTCAAAGTATCAGTTCCAAGCCAAGTGAAGAGAATTCTGTTTTGGTTGCTTGTACGAAAGGACTTAGATAAATATAGATTTACATACACTACCGTTTAAAGGTTTGGGGTTAAACTTTTAATGTAATAAATTACAGGTAATACGGATTTATTAAATTAAGTAAAGACACAATGTTAAAAAAATGTATCTCAAATATGTGCTGTCCTTCTGAACTTACTATTCATAAAAAGATCATGAAAAAAAGCGGTACAACTATTTTTAACATTGATATAAATAAGAAATAATTCTGGACCACTAAATCGCCATATAAGAATAATTACATTACATTAAAAATTCTGCTTTCATAACACATAATATGTCTATTTTGATGGATTAGCTTTTACAATCAGTGCCAAATTCAGTTCTCTGAACAACATAAATCAATAGCGTTACTATTATCTAGCTTTTGCTATGTTTTGAGAGGTCTACAGTAAGAGATCTTAGTTAAAAAGATTAGAACCTTATATAGGATTGATGTTTTTTATTTGATTTGGCTTCCAAATAACCAAAGTGGCTTAAAGCTGTCTCACTCTCAGCAAAGCTATGCAGTTTCTTGAAGGCGTTATTTATAAATGAGATTATAAATGATCAGCGCTGTACTGTCCTTGATCTAAGCCTGTCTTCATCTGAAAACCTCCTTTGTTTATTTATGCATATGGTTTAGTGTTAACATGCTGTCTGAAATGATGTGTGTGCTTGTGAACAGTACAAACTGTGTGTGTATATATCTGTGTATGGGTAAATGTGTGCTTATCCATGTATATTTTGTACATAGGGGTTACAGTAATCGATTCACATGCTGAATACTGTGCGTAAACATTTTTGGGGACATTATCGCTGAAACTGTTTACTGTTCATCTGTCATTGCAGCACTGTTCCTAAGAGCCAGTCGTCCTGAGACATCACTGAACAAAACTGCATGTATTTAACTTGTCGGGTCTGTGTGCTCAGCCCTCCAGAGAATGTCGCACTGTTGTGTGTTTTATGGCAGAAAAATACAGAAGAATAAAGCTGTCATATTTTGTGAAGGTAATAAAGATGTGCTGAAAAGTGTCTGGACCTGTTAATATGAATAAGTGCTTATTACAAGAAAACATGCATAGACTGCACTGGACTAATTTGTGAGTAATACTACAAGGTTAAATTGACTGCAAATGTATGTCAACACAGACAATATCAAACACATTTTAAGGATTGCCACATTTTAATTTGACATAACTGACCTAAAACGAGTTTTATTTGATGAGGCTGATGTTTAGAGGTGGAGGAAATGCCCATGTTTAGATTATGTCCATATTTAAAGGTGCAGTAAATTATAGCTAGCGGTTGAAATGGGTACTGCGAAACCAAAGGCATTCCGCACCGGAAGGCACGTTTTTTAGAGAAACAGCTATGCAAGTAACATGATTTCTTGACAGCAATAAGCTGTGTCTTCCGACAACTGGATGTTGGCAGGATCGTACAGCTTAAAGGTGCACTATGTAATTACGCTAGCAGTTCACAGCCGCGCATGCGCACTCAAACACATGCACTCTCAGCCATACGAATATTAATACATATGTATTTTTATATCTATGTCACCTCTTTGTAGCGGGTCGAAGGCGGAATTACGTCAAGGTGAAAATATCCGAAAAAAATCATTAAAATTACTGCTCAAATAAGCTAAATATATACAACAATAATGTCCGATTACTTTACATATGTGCATCAGTAAAAGGTCCGCTTAATGGTCAAATGTTACTAATTAACGTTAATACTTTATAAAAAATTTTTTACACAAATTTTTTTTTTCTTAAACACATTCTAAAATATTTTGCTTAATTGTATGCTACTTAAATTTATTGTAGAATGATAAATACACATACATTATTAAACTATTGCTCAGAAAATGCACCTTTTAAAATATTTGCCTCGTTTTGGTAAACACTAAACATCCACGTCTTTCATGACAGCCTAAGTTGAATGCAAGGTAAATAGCCTAGCCTGGAATAACCCTAACCCTAACTCTATTAAGTAACTAGCTACTTCTACAGTAGGTCTTAAAAACAGAATAGTTATGAGCTGCTTGTTGAGGGGCCTCGTTATCACACTACCTAGAGAAGAGTGCGACAGACTACACTAGATCACACCTAAAGATCACTGAGAAATGTAACATTACTTGCAAAGACGTTTTGTCAACAATGAGAGTAAATTTCCCCGACTTTAACCCTATATAATTTTTTCCTTTTCTTTTTTTTGTAAACGTAGTACAACACTGACATCTACAGGGGGGTCTGTTGCCTGCACCTAATTCGTGACGCTTTTATTCTTGGAAACGCGTATAAACTAGAGTAGTAAAATAGGCCTACAGGATCTATGAAATATGATACCAGTCAAATACATTGTATTGGGCCAGATGGATAAAGTAGGCTATAGGAAATGGTGAAACGTTAAATTCATGAATGTAAATTTTGTTAAAATAAATGTTATCTTTATTTAAATGAATTTTTAATTACTTGCTTTTTTCCTGACCACTGCGCTTATAAAGGGATTGTTCCTTTAATTGATTAAGCATCAATTTACGTTTTATTTAGTATTTCAGAAATCACACTTTAAAATGTCTACATTGCATTGAAATAAATATACCTGCGCAAAAAGGCTTGTGCTTTAACCAGAACTATTTTTTATAAGTACGTTTTTTTCCACTTTTTGTAATTAGGCTTGGCTAATTTTATTATTAGCAATGTGATTTTCAGTCAGTCAGAAGTTCACACAGGTGTTCGAATAACAACAGGTTTTCCACTTACTATTGTCCAGTAGTTCAAAACCTATCAGTTATTTAGGCTATTTATTTATCATTTGTTTGTGTTGCTTAGGCTAATAAAATGTAATTCAAAGCCTAACACACTTTAAAAAAAAAACGTTAAAGCCACAAGTCAAGATTATTTTCTAATAACAGAATCGCCCTGACTACGTTAGTTTACACAACAAAGCGACAATATGTTTTAATGGTCAGATCAGGTAAAAATACATCAACTGCACAGTGTCAGTGTGCCACGGGTGAGGGCAGGGTGGCGTCACGCGCCAGCAGGTGGAGCCGCGTCATTCAGTCAGTGTCAGCGGAGCTTCAGCGCGAGCTCACAGCGGCTTTCATCAGGTTGACAGGCAAAGCAAGAGCCGTAGTAACCGAAAGCGCTTCAATGCAAATGGGCTCGCCGTTTAACTGGGAACCAAGGCTATGACAACAGGAGCAAAATTGGTTTTGCTCGCTTGAGAAAGAAGTCTGAAGCAAGTGTAAGAAAGTCCGAGTGCAGTTTATGGTGGAGGCTCAGTAGAGTTTCAGAGGAAGCAGGATGTACCACGAAGACGGCGCAAACTCTCTCAGACCTCGATATGGATGTAAGTAGAGCCACTACACCTCATGTCAGTTAAGAGACTACTCTTGAAACATGAAACTAAATAAGTGTTGATTGAATTTGAATGCACTGTAGTGCCTCAGACAGTTGATCAGCAAGAGTAGCTGTAACATCTATGATGAGTTGAGTAAGTAAGGTGGTTATTTTGGTGTGCACATGTAGGCTACGTGCATAATATTGAGGAAATGTGATACACATGTAATATTATATATATTTATGCAATATTTGTAAGCACACTGATGCCGACCTGGTGATTTAAAATAAGTTCGGTATGAGCTCATGTATTAAAATTGTAAATAATATTTTTGACTTTGATAAAGCCAGTTAACTTTTAGGTTACCTGCACAAGCATTTATAGAATAACGTTACATGACATATGTGTCTGAAACTAATATCCCTGCTTTATCAGCCTATCACTAGTTTTATTTACCATTATTATAAAAACATTCAAGGTGTTATAGAGCCATTTAAGGCCATTTATTTCAAGATTTATGACTGAACCATTACAATGTCTTCTGGGTCGTACAAATTTGCTATATTAACTCTTTTGTCTATTCAGTGCTAGATCCCTGAACTTTTTCTGCCATGTCCTTATTTTATGTTGCCCCAGAAAGATATTTGTGTATTCTTGGTATTAGATCTCATGCTGTGACCTGAGCAAATAGAAGCACCATGAGAGTTTTCTCCAGTTAAACATTACCTCTGCCCTTTGTAAAATCACCTGACAGTCTGTACAGTCCAGATATTTGAGGAATTCTGTTAAATCAGTTTATCTGTGTGGGTTTTATTAAACACACATTGCACCATGCTGGTAGACACAGTGTTTTACTGTCTATATCTAGAATGATGAAGAATGTTTAATATACTGTTTGCATAGCAGCAGACATTTGATTCTGGCATAAACAGCTAGTTGGGTAACTCCATCATATCCAATCAAGACTGAGAGATGAACTAGCGAAGTAACTTTTTGTCAGCTCATTATATGTAGTTTACTTTACTCTCTGTCAACACTGGCACCGAGATCACATTCCAGCTAAACTGCTGACTAGGCCAGTGGTTTTATGCTGCTGATTTATTTAGGTTGTTTACTTGAGCCTTTTTGTTATTGATTGCTTTTTATATTTACAAAAAGATGGGCTTTGGAACTGGGACAACATATCTGATGTGGAAGTTAATTCCAAATGCTAATACGACTATACCCTGTGTCTTACACTGTTTGCTTGAAGGTACCCCCCCAAAAAAGTTGGACCAAAGTCTGCATCACAGCAGACTTCTAACACATTTATTTAAAAAGAGAAATAAACTTGAAAGCAAGCATACAGGGAATTACACCATAACATGCAAGGAGGACTAAAATGCTGCATCTTCTTGTCATATGAGGTAGCTGTGGGGTCATACTGATATGAGAGATTGGATGGCCACAGTTTACTGACAGACATTCTCTTCACAACCACTATAAGTGTGGTGCGGTTGCTGACAGTTTACATTGATGTTCAAGTCTCTTATGCTCATCAAGGATGCATTTAGTTGATAAAAATACAATAAAAACAGTAATATTGTTATGATATAAAATAACTTTGACATTTAAAAAAAAAGATTTTTAAACATAATTTATTCTTGAAGCCAAATCTGAATTTTCAAAAATCAAGAAACATTTCTTAATATCAGTGTAAAAGTCTTTACTGTGGCATTTGATCAATTCAATGCATCCCTGCTGAATAAAGGAACCCAGTCTTATGTAAATGTGCATCTGTTACTAATGTTGCCACATCAGATCTTAGTCAACAGGCTAAATCTACCTATTGATGTTTCCTCAAATGGCTGTTGCACTGCAGGTTGCTGATGAGTCTTTAATCGTTTTTAATATTTTTAATGCAGAGCCACTTTAATGAGAACCCACTTTTGTTGCCATGTTTTGAAAATATTGAGTTTATTGTCTGTGGGACAGATTGAGGTGATGCGGCTGACCTACGTAATGAATCCCCACAGAGGTTAACTGGCAAGCCTGAGCCTGTGCGTTAGGGTGAGAAATTTGCAGTGCTGTTTGCCATTACAGAATTGAATCTCATTTAGTCGAACAAAGGCCAGCATGGGATTGTGTGTCAGCAAGCTTAATTATTACTAGATGAGTGAGGATTGTGAAAACACTTGGTAGTTGGACACAGTCTTGTGCTCTGTCTGATTTTATCACATGTAAAAATGTACTTCTCATTTCATGTTTTTTAGTTAGTTTTTTTTAAACTGCGCTGGTTTTTGTTGTCAAGCCGCTGCCTTGTTCTTGTGAAAGTGGATGTGACCTACTTTAACAAGACTCATAATAAGTGTCATATTTTACTATTTTATTGATGTTTCATCTGGGCTCCAACAGGCTTTTGTGATGCACTGTATATTTCAGTCAAGGGATAGGCAATTGTGTAATAAAATAACTTATTAAACCGAGTGACGTGAGTGCTGCTACATCTGCAAGTAGACTGTTCTCAGAATCAATCATGAGCTCTGTGGTAAACACTACAGATTGTGAATGTGAGCGCTGCTTTCATAGATGGTGTTTTGATGGTGAGATGTGGTTGGCAGTTGATCTGTAGCGTGTCGTATTGACGTGTTAAGTCATGGCATGTTGATCATCTTGTACAATATCCGCTTTGAATATTTCTTTTAAATAATTTAAAATAGGTTACACATTCAAAATCCGGTCCTGGTTTTACCTTGGACCGAAGATGATTGTGTTGGTTGCGTCATGTGATTGGTGAGTGTGTTTACTGTAAGTGGCAACAGCAGCTCCATGCTATTAAAATAAATGATTAAATAATAACATATGTTTAACAAATGAATGATGCCCTTATAACATTCAGTAACATTTAAAAAAGTTTAGATGTTTCCGCATTATATAAATTACATTTATTATTCACATAAAGAAATGTAGCAGAAACACTTTTTAATGCAAAACACTTTACAAGTATACTCTTCTTATTTGGGGGCAGTAAAGATCCTGTCATTTACTACCCTCTCCCTCCTTTATTTCTTAAAATTAACCTTCTTAGTATCCCTTAGTCTATAGATTATAAACTATAGAACCAAAAAAAAGTACAATTATAAAACATTGTCAGTTTCCTTATTAATTTCCTGTAAAAAGTGTTGGGTTGCTAGCAATCTGAGGTATAATTAACAATAATGAAATATCTGATGGTTCAATTTACATTTATTCCTCTGCACTACATTGATGTTTCGCTCATAACTAACGCAGACAAAAAAACCCCAAAAGAATATCATCAGCAAAAATTGCACTGGGTTGGCTTTACTCCAGAGCAAGTACTGTATGGAATGAAAAATAAGTGTCACTGTCATTTGGTGCTGAATGTGGTGAAGCTGTCAAAGATCAAAATATAGATTTTCAAGTAATTGAAAATGTCAGTGATGGGAATATGTTTGAGATGGCGAATATGAGCCACATGTGAACTAAATGCCCAAAATCTTTTTGAGAAATGGAGAGTTAATGGCATGTCATCAGTTGTTTCTTTGACCCAATTATATCAAATGATTAAATCAAGATCTTCTTGTGAGCAGTTAGGTGATTCCAGGTCTACTTAACCAGAAATAGCGGTTGTGGTCTCGTGAAGATGTGGCAGAGAAGTAATGTAGCAGCAATCACATAAAGGTCATCCACAAACTAATGTAACATGACGTAACAGTGTTGTCTACTGATGATTGTACAGTACCGCTGACGTCGATGAAAGAGATGCTGATTATATACTGTATATTGTGTAAAATGAATCAAGCATACACGCACGTTCAGTGTTTTATCTGATTGATCTTAGAAGTGTGCTGTGTTTCACATTCACTTCATTTCTTCTTTTTAAATGGCACTTTTTCCAGTTTATTCTCTTGAAAAGCGATTTCAGTTTGACTTTAAATCAACAGCAGTCTGAAACGCATAGAGTCTGAGTAAAATATAGGTAAAAGAATGGAACTTGGCTACGCTGTCGTATTCATTCATTACTTGGTTGTAACTGGAGAGTCTAGTGGTAGTTGTGTTGGTTATGCTACAGTAAGCTGATTAATCAGAAGAGGAAAACGTCACGCTCAGCGTTCTGATGTGTTATACCAACATTATGGAAAAATCAGCTCTGTTCTTGATATCGGGTGTTGGATTCTCCAACTGTTATTTTCCTTTGTTTATCCTACAGCCATTGTGGACGATGAGAGGCTGTCGGCAGAAGAAATGGATGAGAGGAGGAGGAAGAATATTGCTTATGAATACCTTTGTCACCTAGAGGAAGCCAAACGGTGAGTCAAAATATATATATTTCACCCAAATGCTGAGGGACCCTTTCATTAACAAGGTTGAAGACCCCTTATGAATAATTCAGAGGTGATCCTGCCTAGCATGTGGCTGTGCTCACAGTGTGATAACTTATCAGTATAATGTGATAATGTAGTCTATTTGTGATCAGTCAATATTGTTTTTGCCAGGGTGGCAAACTAAATAAGCGTACAAACCTTTCACAGGAAGGTGAAAATGCATATATTTTGTTGGCCCACAGAAGGGCTGGGCAATATATCACACAATATATTTATGTGCACCTCGTCAGTAAATCTCCATCACTTGTTTTCAAATGGAGCGGCAGTTAATACACAGAGCCATTGATAACTGACAAGCTAAGCAATATTGTGTTCAGTATCGCAAGTGAATCACCCGCAAAACCGAACGCGATATTGTGTTGCTTCTTCTCACTGATCTACGGCTCTGTGTATTAACTGCTGCTCCATTTGAAAACACTAATCAAAGAACCAGCTTTACTGATTAGATGCACACGAACATGTCGTTTATGAAATAAGATGTGATTCACCTCATAGTAACAATTCTCCTGTCAGATCGTCCATACTTAAAGTGAGCTAACAGGTTGGCCTGTTAAAAAAAATATTTTGCTCACCTCGCAAGGTAGCTCATTTTCTCATGATTGGGCGGTTTACACCTTTCGCCATTTCTAGCCACTGGGGGATCGAAGGCAGGCTAGGGGAACTCATATTAATGTTAAAAAAACCTCATTTCAGAAATCATGAAATAAATCAGAATGAAAGAATTCAGAAATCTTTCATGAATAGAAAAAAACATGAATTAGAAATCTTTTGTAGCATTATAAATGCCTTTACTGTCACTTTTGGATAATTTAATGCATGTTTCCTGAATAAAAATATTACTGTATTAAAAAAAAAAACTTATTGACCCCAAACATTTGAACAGTAGTGTATATTCTGATTATAAACCAAGCATATTGTGTGCATGGCTGGAACATTTTTGCAGTTGTGAGGGCTGGGTCTCATTTTGCTGTTAAGCATAGAGCAGTTAGAAGCATCAGCAGTCATTTGTATCACTGGGAACTCGACCCACATCTGATGAAAGCATGGAAGAATGTGAGGGAGTATTGAAGTGTGCATTGTTCTGAGATGAGGACATTTTTTTTCTCTTCTCAACACAATAGTTCGAAATTCTGTGCAGTCCATCTAATGACACAATGATAAAGTTGTAAAATCAGAGTGAAGTGTGCAAGTTAATGAATTAATGAATCAGTTATTACACATCCTGACCCTCCTGGCAGCATAGTCACGACTTTGCTGCAAATCCTCTGTTCTGGGAATCCTGTCGTGTTGGATCAGGATTATGAGGCTGGTCACTAATCTTTTTGTTAGCGAGGGAGTAACTTGTCATCTTCGTGTTTGACTCAGACCTCAGGAGTCACAGGTAGAGGTGCACAGGTCACACTAAATAGCTGAAGCTTACTGAGCAGGATTTTAACAATCAAAACTAGTCTTTACAAGCAGTTTAGGTTTTAAAATCAATAGTAAATATAATTTCTTTATTTTTTTATGACCAAAACATGATGTCTTATTATTTTCTACTTGGCATTGATATTAAAATGAAATCGGAAGCTTCATGTAACGAAAAACACATAAAAATAGAGAATACTAATAACATTTCACAGTAGTGCTGCTTTTTTATTACTGTATTTTTTATACAAATTTGCAGCTGACAAACATACAGTACCCCAACCCCCCCTCACCCCCTTCCAGCACTGTGAAGGAAACTTTGTACCTGCCGACTTAAGCAAACAGAACTTGTTATTTTAGATAGGGGGACCTAGTTGTGAAACTTTTCCATTTCTAATTTTGTGTTGCCGTAAAGCTCATTAGTCACAAGAGCAGTGTGTGAGCAACATGTCTGATACGTCCAAGGATATTTTGGTTAAGATGTTAATTAGACTTTATTGTCGACTTTTTCATCGCTTCTGTTTCTCTTTTCCTGGGACAAGATAAGAGACGTTTTTTTAGAGTTTACTTTAGTGTTTCAATAACATTTTTTCATTGTAATCTTTCCAGGCAGTACTGTTGCTACTTGTCTGCTTTGTCTGCCAAGTATGGAAAAAGATAAATCACATGTCTTTATATTAAATACAAGTTCTTCAAATCAAGTTTTTAAAATAGCTATATTTTCTTGTGATATTAGTTTGGTCTGTCACCCCCTCAGTAGGCAGCACACAGACCTTGTTAACAACAAGTAATGGTTTTCTATTCAGTAGCATGTCAGACACGTACAGTCAGATAAATAGGTGAAAAGTCATAAAATATGACGTTGACCTCTGTGCCTCAGTCCTATTCATGTGACAGTAAACTGCCAGAACCAATAGATATTTTTGGCCCATTGCTTTGTTCCTTCCCCAGCTGAAGCAATAATTTCCCACAGTGTGTTCCCTCGGTGCAGTTCTGCTGTCAGGACATTCACCTCAGTACCAGTAATGCTGTTTTTTTCTTTTAACATTATGTAAAACTTATTAGTTAAAGCTATTTATTTTGAGTCATGGTCAATCTGGAGGAAAGTTTTGAATGTTTCTTTCAGTTTAAACCCCTGCAGCCTAACAATCACAGGAAAGCGCTGCTTGAGGGCTGTAAACAGTCCAATCTCTCATAGACAGTGTAACAGACAGCTGCATTGTTGGCAAAGAGCAGTGGGAACAGGGAGAGGTGTGCATAGCGGACGGATAGTCTTTTTCTGATCGGATCTACCACCCTTTATTTTTTCCCTTTAAAGTAATGGTTTACACAAAAATGTAATAATTTACTCGCATTCATGTCATTCCAAATCTGTCTGAGTTTCTTCTTTCTGTGGGAGACTAAAGAAGGTATTTTACTGAATGCTGGTAACTAAACAGCTTCAGTTCCCATATGGTCAAAATTATAATGGTAATCAATATGAAACAGTTTGGTTACCAGTGTTTTTCCTTAATATATCCCAAGTTCTGTCATGAAACTCTAGATGGCACAGGCTAATGGGTCCGTAAAGGTGCTCTATGCGTTGTTGCAGGAAAAATTTGGAAAATTATTGGGAACATTGGGAAAAAACCCGGTCTCGAACAAACAACAAAAGCAAATTTTGGCCAACCAATCGGCAAGAAGAGGTGGGGTTTAATGCGCGCAACATATGTAATTAAGAAATCAATGTTTGCATTTAAGGGCATAAATGTTGTAACCTACCTCTTTATTTTTATACAACAAACATGCTGAGTCACCTCTTGAAGAACTGAAGCAAAACCATTTGAGAACCACCTCACTATAGTGTAGTAGATGTTTTACTATAACCAAAATGACCGGAGGGGCTTGAAAATGGCTAGAAATTGACTTGTATTTTCCCGTCAGCTGCCTTTTTCGTCACAGCTCAATAATGACTGCATTAATCATGGGTGACATATTGAGAAAAAACATTATTATTATTTTTGCATTAACATTCATCAGTGCTTTTCATATGAAATTCAAGACCTCTGGAAAATATAAACATTATTTATTGCACTTTTTATTTTTATTTTTTTGCTTTAATAGGCACGTTTAATAATGGCCAATGCTCAGTTTTAGCCTCTTTTACTGCAATAAAAGGCCATTATTTATTGTTTGACCTAATATACTGTAGTTGGTTTTCCTGTCGTTCTCCTGACATACATTAAACCTTCATACTAAAACTATGTCACATTGTTGGTCAGATATCAATGATATGATCTCATGTACTAGTGTGATGTAATGTAGAGGCACTCTAGCAGTCGTGCTGTGTTGAAACAGAGCAGGTTTTGTGGGAGGCTGGGGAATTGCTGACACATGTCTGGGCAGAATGTTTTCTTAGCCATTGTCATTTCATCTATGTTGTCTTTAATTAAATCAACCTAAAGAGCTGGATGGGCATGCAAGGAATGTGATCTTATGGCCCATTAGAGAAACGCATTAGATATCAAAGAGGGTTTCTTTGATCAGAATCATGATGTAACCCTTTAAGGCATAATAAAAGCCAGTATCTCTGTCTTGATTGTGCTTTACCTTAAAATGAATTGAGTGTGCCAGTGACCTCACACATGACCTCTGAATTGACCAACTCTAAACTCTGATTTCATTTCTGTAGGAATGAAGTGACTTAACATATGATTAACCAAAAGTTTGCGAACAGCAGCGTAATATTGATGTTTCACTTAACTCCACATAGTTTAGCTTTCTTCTGTGTTTAGCGTGATGTTTCCTAGATCTAACACTGATTATAGACCCTTTTGCTTAAGCATAGATAAGCCATGAATCTGCAAAACAGAGGAACAGAGGATATTTAATCAAGGAAGACTTGGCTGTCAGTTGGTTGGACAGCCCTGAAGGGCCCAACGCCAGCATTCTTCACTGGCAAGAGAAGAGATATGCCAGTGTAGGTGCCATGACAATATGGCTTTCTCTGAAAATGTCAAAGGTCACTTTTGTCAGCTGGTCACTAACAACCAGTTTGGAATGTTGTTTGTTGTCCTGGATGATCCAGGTGAATTTCAATGATTCAGTGATCTGGAAAACTGAGTGGTTAAGTGACTGCATGTTTATCGAGACGGTAGGCTAATGAACCAGTTCATAATAATTTAATAAAATAAGAGTCATAATGTCAGGTTATAATTAATTTAACTATTATTGCACATTTAAACATAGTGAATTGTTTTCTAAAATTATTTATTTTTATTATTTATAAGGCTTTGCTCTCTCACTTTTGATCAAATGCAATAGTTTTTATAGTTTCATATTTAAAAGTCTCTTTAAAAAACAACTTTTAGACCCCAAATTTTTAGTCTATATTGCATATTTATAACAAAACATATCCTTGATATTAACTATTTCATTCAAAATAGCCAATATTTAACATTTGGCTTTGACCATTGACCTTTTTTTTTGGCTGTTATAGAAAGCATAATGGTTTGCAAAAAATAACGGGTTGTGGTCCTCTTGTTTTAACGTTTTTGAGGAACTGAGTTTTTTATTATTTGGGTGTGTTGTAGGAACTCATATCTGAAACAAATTTTAGTAGTAAAGCATCGCAGTGTGTCAGAAAGACAACTAGTGATATATGATCTGGTATGCATCTTTTATAACCATCTTCCGATTCCAACATTTTTTTCTTTAGCAAGTTTGAAAATAGTATTTGCTCATGATTTATGATGCTGGGAAAGAAATGTTTTGATTCCCATAGGTTTGATGATGATGCTTCCTTCATGGTAAAAAGTGTTTATTAATTCATTGTGTGCCTTTATCTCGTCCTCTACTGTAACTCATTCAAAGGCTTAGCTTGTTACAAACTTGTTTTCCAGAAGAAATCTGTTGAAATATATTCAATAATTAGCCTAATGCATGTAAAGCCATGCTGCAAAATTTTATATTGAAGTGAAATACCTACCAGTTGTAACTTGCAACTTTTAGCGTATGCTGTTAGTTTATTAATTTTAAATACGTCCTGCTTATGCGAGGAGCTAAAATGTGAACCTTTTGATTTCAGATGGATGGAGGCCTGTCTGGAGGAGCAGCTGCCTCCTACCACAGAACTGGAGCACGGCTTGAGGAATGGCGTCTATCTTGGCAAACTGGCTAAGTTCTTTGCTCCCCAGTTGGTGTCAGAAAAGAAGATTTATGACAGGGACCAATCTCGTTATAAGGTACTGATTTTCTGATGCTATTTATTGGTTTTTAGCTACTCTTTAGCTCAGCACAGAATTACTGTGCTCACCTTATGTTCACACAGCCTTTTCTAAAAAGTACATTTGGAAAGTCACTGTAAGTAAATACAGGTGTCGATCCCAAACACAGACTGTGTGAACACAGCCGGTATGTCACAAAGCTTTGCCAGGATGTGCCTTTTCAAATGCAACACAGACATCCTGACATCCTGAAAGTCTCATTCCCATGGGAGGAGAAGGAGCAGAGCGGGAATTCCCTCAGACTGAATTGTGCCTGCTGATAGTGATGTTTATTTGCACATGTTATCTGCATTGTTGTAGTACCTGATTCACTAAAGCAATTATGCAAATCAGGTAAGGATGCATACACACTCAATCATTTTGTGGTGAACTCAATTTGCATGCCACTGCATGAAAAGGTGGCATGTTTGTGCATTTAGTAGCTGATTAAAAGGTTTTACTATGAAAGATGATTAGTAAATTGGCCCTAGAATAACTTTTTTGCTGTTCAAAAGTTTGGCATTGGAAAGATTTTTTATTTTTGTCTCTTAACATTCAGAAAGGCTGCATTTATTTAACCAAGAATACAGTAAAACAGTAATATTGTTAAGTATTTTTACAATTTAAAAGAACTATCTAATTTTTGTATATCCTGTGATAGCAATGCTGAATTTACTCCAGTCTTCAGCTTTACACAATCCTCATTCATAAGGATATTCTGCTTTTCTGATCAAGAAATATATTTTAATATTTTAATTTAATATTAATAAAAAGCATTTATTTGAAAAAGGAAGTGTTTTGTAAAATTGTAACTGTCTTCCATGTTACTTTTGATCAATATAATGCATCCTAATTCAATCCCAATATTATTTTATTTAGATAGTACTCATTTATTTAAAAAAAAAAAAGGTACTGATCACAAACTTTTGAACGGTAGTGTACCTGTCTGAGGCATTTCATAGCTCATTTACTTCACATGTTTATGATGCATTTATTAGAAACAATAGTAAGGAACAGACTCTCAACACTTTCCAGCTTTATATGTAATTCTATTTTAATGGTTCAGGAAATGTGCATAAAACATGTTACTTTTTCTTGTATTTATGTTGTTTTGTACTTTCTCCAGAACTCAGGACTGCATTTCAGACACACGGATAACACTGTGCAGTGGCTCAGAGCCATGGAGTCTGTTGGTTTGCCCAAGGTGAGGCCCAAGTACACACTTTTAAAGAAACAGACCTACACTTACACATATCCTTGCCATCTTCCCTCTTTGAAGAGAGTTCATTTCATTAGATTAACATTCAAAAGAAGTTGGCTGAGTCAAACAAAACAAACCTGTACATGTTGTGTGCCCAGTTTGACAGTTTGGATGGGAGGGTGGATAGTTATTTAATTTGCCATAAGATCAATGCATAAAGGCTTTTTTGAATATTTACTCATGGTACAGGTTAGCAATGGCCCTGTCAGTCACTGTGATTGAGTTTCTCTCCCTTTACTCAAGTAGAAACAAAACAAAAGCTTTCTCCAAGTATAGTGCAAAACTGCAAAGTGCAGTGCATTACACAAAGCCACAGAAGCAAATAAACATCATGTTTAGACAGAAGTATGTGCACACTGAAACACAACACCCATATGTGACCCTGGACTACAAAACCAGTCTTAAGTCGCTGGGGTATATTTGTAGCAATAGCCAAAAATACATTGTATGGGTCAAAATTGTAGTTTTTTTAGAATAGTAAGTAAAGATCATGTTCCATGAAAGTCAATTTCTTACCCAAAACATATTCAAACATCATTTTTGATTAGTAATATGCATTGATAAGATAACATTTGGACAACTTTAAAGGTGATTTAGCATTTTGATTTTTCTTTCAGATTACAGATTTTCATATAGATGTTTCTCGGCCAAATATTGCCCTATCCATCCAAATCATACATTAATGCTTATTTATTCAGCTTTCAGATCATGTATAAATCTTAATTTCGGAAAATTAACACATAAGACTTTGGTTTTGTTGTCCAGGGTCACATACTTTATGTGGTTGTCAAATATTTTGAAGAGCATTGTTATTATTAGGGAGTTGGACTGCCCTTTGCTGCTGCAAGGAAGGTTTGTCACTAGATGGATGTTCTATAATTTAGAACTGAGCATCCAGGTATTGATGTTGGGTGATGAGGTTCTTACCGAAGGTGTTAAGTGAGCTTCAGGTCTGGGTGCCTGTTCAGACTCAGTAAATCATTTCTATGCATTTATACAGATTGATTTTCAAATAAAGTTGGCAGTTCTCAAGTATGTCATTGTCACTGTGTGCTATAGCAATGTCTATATTGGAGTAAAAGCGATAGTTCACCCAAATATTAACTCTCAGCAAGGACATAAATGACATTTTAAAATATAATCATGTAGTAGTAATATTTCACAGTATTACTTTTTAACTGTATTTACACATAACAATCCTAATGACTTCAAACTGTACAGTAATTGTAGTGTATTATTTATTAAAAAGGAATAATACAATTATTCATTATTGAATTTTACAATTCCTCTTTCAGATATTCTATCCTGAGACCACTGATGTATATGATCGCAAGAATATGCCCAAGGTGATCTACTGCATTCACGCACTAAGGTACTATATACCTTTTTTGTTTCATATTTAAAACAAATTCACCGGCTGTGAACTAAGGTGTGCTTGCTTTATCAGGTTTCATAACTTGAATTTATAAATATGTCAGTTACTCTGTGGTCATGGTTTCACAAAGTTGTGACAGCAGGTTTGTAGAGCATCAGCATGTATGTTTGCTGCTTCCTCTTGGCAGCCATTGTCATGGCAATCTCACCACTGAGAAAAGCAGACGTTTTTTGGGGTAATAGTGTGACTAGGGGGTGCCTCGTGGTACATTTACCCATCAGGCCTGCTGCTTAACTTCCTGCCTGTCTTAGGTCATTTCCTGTCACTGTTTCCTGACAATTCCTGTCGCTGCGCTCCAATGACAAAACTCCTTTTCACACCTCCTCTGTTATGCAGATTGTCCTCAGATCATTGACTTCCTGAGAGCAGTAGCGTAAGACGTCAGTGCAGCCGTCCAGTTAATGTTTTATGTTTTTATTTGCTTCATAGATAATCTCCATTCAGTTTTTATGGCCTGCTCAGCTCTGAATTCCCTGAAGTATGAACTCTGAGGTGTGATGCTGCACTGTTATGATATCAGATTCCCGCCCTCCCCTGCAGGAAGTGTATACTCAGAGATTAGCAGAGGTTTCTGTTTCCTGTCGTAGTTTGCCACCAGTGGAAAACATACAATCTGAAAGCAGTGTCTCGTCTGTCCTACTGTAAATGTCTGCCAGAATAAAAGCTCTTGAGAAAATATGATCAGAATTGATCAACGTTAACTTACAATAGTATGTTTTTTATTTATTTATTTATTTTAATAAAATAAAGCATTAAAGTGATCAATATTGACAGCAAATATAGATTTATTTTACTTTTTGATAGGTTATTACTATCTATTAGGTTGATGCTAATTTACAACTATGTTACACTATTAATATATACTAATGCTTATTTATAAATACATATTGTTCATTCATAATACATTAACTCATTTTAATTTCTATAGCTTAAAAATGTTATCATTCATAAAACTTTTGATTACTTGAATATGTCTACTCAGCAACAATGCATTAATTTGACCAGAAGTCACAGTAAAGACAATTTTACAAACATTTTACAGAATTTGTATTTCAAACGAGTGCTGTTCTTTTGAACTTTCTACCCGTCAAAGAACCCAAGAAATGCATAATTATTATTTTTCATTAACATAAGTGTTTTTATCATTGATAATAATGAAAGAAAAAAGGTTTCTTGAGTAAATCAACACATTCGATCACTGCAGTTTCGGCCTGCAGTTTTGCCATTACACAAATAACCTAAATAACTTTTGAACAGTAGTGTGCATTTAAGAATGAAACATCTATATTTAGTTTAACAATATCACAGAGAATAGGTGGGGTTTCCTGAAAAACCACAACAGACAACACGTTAGTAACCACATAGCAACACCCTGACAACCACCCAAAATAACCCAATGTTGACAGTGAGTTTTGCATGGACAGCACTGCTTTTCTCTTTCTTTAGCGTTCACTCGTAACTTAACATTTATGTTAAGTTATTTATAGGAAAATGTAGAATGATTAGAAAACGGTTCATGAATCATTTTGAAGTATAAAGCCAGGTAAGTCATTAATATCTTAATGTATGCAAATAGTAACATTTAGACATTAGCAGTTGGTGTGCACAGGAGACTGTGTCTAATGAATGACCACAGGAAGGCTTCTTTTACGGTAAATGATTTATAGTGTTTTCCTGCTCTTTTTCTCTCTCTCTCTCTCTCTTTCTGTCTTGTGTGTGGTTTTTCTGGCTTCCTCCCTCTGCCTTGCACACGCTCTTCCTTCCTGACCCTGTAGTTAACCCGCTCAGTAAGACTAGACAACACCACGACTGTGCCCAGAGAAAATCCTGTGTGGCTCAGGCATCATTAGATCACCATCTGCATATACTTTGCATTAGATAGTAGACGCATATTATTTTGAATTTTATTTCCAAGATCATCAATGTTTAAGATTTAAAAATATATCTAATGACATTATGTATGACACAGTAACGCTTACATATTTATATAAAATATTTTTCAGTTATGTATTTATTCTTTGAAAACCTAGGACATTTTTTTTTTATTATGAAGGAAATGTTTGTCTGCATAGTTCTGCTATCATTTTGGTTCTAAACAATAATCAAGCTTGAGAATCATGAGGTATAGTGACCTACATCTGTTATATCCATTAAACCACTTAACCTTTGGCCCCTCTGAGTAAAGAGGATATTTTACACCAGACTGTGTCTATCTCTCTGGCTATTGATGTAGGGGTGAAAGGTAAAGAAGGCATGAAAAGTTTATCTATCGTGCATAAACGCCTAGGCACACACCACTTTAACCCCTTCAATAATTCATTGCTCCTCTGTTTGTCCTCAATCAGTCCACAGATAAAAGTTTAATGCAGTTTCCAGCATGTGTTGTACACTAACTGCAGGCTATTTTTCTTTTACAAAACTGGAATAGGGCTTGACTTAACTCAACTGACATCTAGTGGAAGAACATCAGAACTACAGTACATGCATGATTTTAATGCTTTGTGTTGCAAATAAGGCTAGTTAGATATACAGTTCTTCTCAAACGGTTTTGGCCTCAGGGTACAACACCGTATCAAACTGGGAACATGCCACTTGCTTGTTTAATTTGACTGCTGTTACCATGAAATTTTAATGCAATAATTTGCATTAAAATACCATAGAGTTTCAATGTGCGTTTTCATCAAAAACAAAACAAAGGAATTGAGAATGTCTACTGGATTGCCTTGGAATATATATTTTTGATAAACAATTTTCAGTTTTCAATACCGTGTTACTTTGTTCAGTTAGACACATTGTGCTTTCATTATATAGTAAGGCCAAGAGAGTTGAAGAGATGGTGTTTATGATTTATGATATGTGTTATTTTCTTTTAAAGTAGAAAATTAATTGTGTTTATTGAAGATTTGGTCCATGTCCACATTGTCTTGAATTTAGTGTATTGTGTGATAAATGTTTGAACCACTGTCTTTAGGGAAACCTCAGAGAGAAATTAAAATACACAATAATTGAAACTAATTTATTGTGCATCATCTACTCAGCACTCATGACCTGTCTCTTATTATATCTCGTTCTCTCACTTTTGTATAGTTCTATATTGACGTATGTGTTTTTTGTTTTTCTTTGTGTAGCTTGTACCTGTACAAATTGGGAATTGCTCCCCAGATCCAGGACTTGTTGGGGAAAGTCGACTTTACAGGTATGCCACAGTAAATAAAACAGTAAATAAAAATTCAAATTTAGCTCAGGTCTGCTTGCAACCACAGTACATAATAATACTTTCAGCAGTAATAATAATAACATCAAACAAATGTATAATAACAGCTTTTCAAAGGCTAATCCTTAACATATTACTGTCATAAATATGGGGTATCTGCAATCAATTTAAGATGGGAAGCACATAGTGGTACTGCCTTACAATCACAGAACTCAAGCACAGCCATGCAATTAAATCCATAACTGAAATGTAGATCCACTCCTGTCAGCTCAGATCACAGAAGAAAGAAAAGGAGAAAAGTGCCTCAGGTTTTAATGATAATGAACACTCTGCAGTTAAACCTAGCCGTTAGCGTTTGATTAATGATGGGATTGTAATGACAGGTAATTACTGCTTTAGCTCTCTTCAGAGTGCAAGTCCTCAGCTTATTCGTTATGCTGCTGTTAATAAAGTATCAGGAAAACTGAGTAACGATGTGGTATGTAGTGAATTAATAATGAAAGTGAAAACACACTGACGTTTAAAGCAAGCTGTTTGTGCAGAAAATGACTTCTGTAGTGGTTTGGTGTTGGCACACTTTAAAGGTGTATTATGAAATGATTTAAAGTTGACTTGTACGATGTGAACAAATGGTCACTTATTCTATCTGTCTTTATAGACTGAACTGCAAAACAGCCTTTGTTATTTTTCAATCAATACAAACACATCTTGTACGAAATGCCATAGGTTACCAATAGTTTGCCAGTGATTGGAAAAAAAAGATATAGCTATGATATGTAACCTTATGGATGACATTGCATGCTCTTTTTGGACAGAGGAAGAAATCAGCAACATGAGGAAAGAACTGGATAAATATGGCATCCAGATGCCCGCCTTCAGCAAGATTGGTGGCATCCTGGCCAATGAGCTTTCAGTAGATGAAGCTGCATGTGAGTGACGTCACCTGTTTCTGCTATTCAAATGTTTAAATTAAATGCATAGAATCTTTACTGTCAGGATCAAATGCATTTGACCTCTTTCTGATCTGTATGTGTAGTACACGCTGCTGTCTTCGCCATTAATGAAGCCATTGACAAAGGTCACGCAGAGAGCACAATGGTGGCTTTGCAGAACCCCAATGCCTTACTGAGAAACACGCAGAAACCACTCTCCCAGGCCTACCAGGACAAACTGAGCAAAGCTAAGAGGAAGAAAGAGGATCAAGCTTCAGGGCGGGTAAACTAGATATTCATATATATATATACTGTATATATATATATATATATATATATATATATATATATAA
>JAUCNO010000795.1:7268098-7283829 GCA_032353835.1 Enteromius viviparus
TCACTCTGCTGTGATCTCTGGCAGATCTAAGGTGGATCATATCCAGGAAATAGTGACAGGAAACCCTACAGTCATTAAGATGGTTTTGAGCTTTTACCGAGGTGCTCGTGGGCAGAACGCTCTCAGACAGCTTCTAGGCCCTGTGGTGAAAGAGATAATTGAGGACAAGAACCTGGGCATCAACACTAACCCTGTGGACATCTACAAGGCTTGGGTTAATCAGCTAGAGACTGCTACAGGAGAAGCCAGGTTTAAACACGCACACACTATTCATCTGCGCATTTTCTCATCCTCTACATATATTATATACGCTTTCATTTACACTTCTTTACATCAATTTTTGGTGGCATATTTATATTTTTCCATGACCCGAATAAACAAGCTTATTTCTATATATTACTGTTTAAAAGTTTGGGCAATAACAGCTTTTACGCTGTAGCAAAATCTTAACAACAAAAATATTTCTTTTGAAATATCAGCTCATCAAAGAAAACAAAGCAAAAAATATTATTCAGTTGTCATCATTGATAATAATAAGAAATGTTCCTTGAGCTATAAATCGGCATATCAGAATGATTTGAATGGCTGCTGAAAATAAAACTGTTTTATTTAATTTTTTTTATTTATTTATTTGTACTACTGTTGTTGGACTTTTTTTGTAGTAAGCTGCCATATGAGGTAACACCAGAGCAGGCTCTGTCACACGAGGAAGTGAGGGCTAAACTGGAATCCTCCAATCAGGTGCTCCGGACGGTCACAGACAAAGTGCTTGGCTCAATCATGTCATCACTGGACACCATCCCGTAAGAATGAAGACCATCCCTGCCGTTCAAGCAGATTTTCAGTTTTTATTCATGCAGTTAATTTTTTAATATCACTTGCTATGCCTTTTGCATTATGGAGGACTTGCTTTGTAAATTAACTTACATGTACAATGTAACAGTGTCATTGTGCACCAGAGGGCAGCACAGTAGTTAAAAATATGGAGTCAGTTCAGAACAAGATACATTTTCAGTACATAGCATTGTGTAATATTTTGCTCATGCATTACAGTCATCTCATTTTTTTAAAGTATGGTCAGATTTATTTTCTGTTGCTGATCTGAGTTTTGCTTTTGCATCATTTGATCTGTTTTCTTTTGCATGCAGTTACGGCATGAGATATATTGCTAAAGTTCTAAAGGACACACTTCATGAGAAATTCCCTGATGCCACAGAGGATGAATTATTAAAGGTCAGATGTTAAAAATTTAAGTGGTACCCCTGTATGTGTATTCACTAGGCCTGTCTGCAAAACTCTTTTCACACTAAAAATGTAGCTGTAATTGTTTAATTGTTTAAACCACAACTTCTTAAAGATTTAACATCTTAAGAATCCATAAAAAGATTGGCGCAGACGAAATAAGTGCTGTCTGAATGGTGTCATCTTCCTTCCACAGATTGTTGGTACTCTGCTTTATTACCGTTACATGAATCCTGCCATTGTGGCTCCAGATGGCTTTGACATCATTGACATGACGGCTGGAGGACAGGTGCATACAGAGCAGAGGAGGAACCTGGCGTCAGTGGCTAAGATGCTACAACATGCTGCCGCTAACAAGCTGTTTGAGGATGAGAGCGACCACCTCACCTTTATGAACAGCTACATCTCCCAGACCTACCAAAGGTTCAGGTGAGGAGAACAGAGCACTTAATCAGTGTGGGGTCACAAACAATAAATCAAAAGTTCATTTGCAAAAACGCATAACGTCTCGGTTATGTATGTAATCCTCGTTCCCTGTTGAGAGACTGGGGTCTTGCCTGGAGCCCTGATTCGCTCTGCTTAAGGGAAAACACCAATGAGAATTGGCAAGTGGTTAAGCAGTCCTGAGCCACTCCCCTTCATCCAGATATAAAGAGGCGACAAGTGTACGAGTCCCAGCTGTGGCAAGGGGACATAACATCTCTGTTCCCTCTATAACATAAGAAACCGAAATGTTCCCTGTCTGTCAGTCACTACGAGTTATGTCGTGACGACAGACTGGGGTTCAATGGAAAACGCCACGACCTGAACCGTTACAACCTTGTAGCATACAAATGTAGAAAAGCAGTGCATGTCAGACAAATGTTATTCAAAGGTCATAACCGTCCCATCGCCCAGCCCGCAGCTCTGCAAATGTCTGCCATAGAGAAAGGAGGACAACGCAAAGGAGGAGGCCATCTGGACGCGGGTGTCATATGGTGCCGAGCCCCTTAAAGAGGAGGTCCTCCCTCAGAGGTATGCGCCAGGGAGTTCCGAAAACCATCTCCAAGGCGCAACCAACAAGACCTGTTATAATAAAATAAAATAAAATACGTAGTTATATGTTTTTGCAAATAAAGTCTTCAAATATTATTCCTGCTGGGAAGAATCAAAAGCTTATAGGAAACATAAATGTCATCATTTACTCACCCTTGTGTTTTTCCAAACCTTTGTGTTTTGAATAACAAATAGAAGATATATGAAAGAGTGCCTCCGTTTTTTTTTTGTCCATAAAATAAAAGACAGCAGGATCCAATGTTGTTTGGACATTAGGCAAAGTGCTTACTCACCTACAGGACAAAATCGATCAACTTCAGAAAAAAAGTCTATTTTTTTATATATTTGGATATTTTCTTACAGTTATCAACATAAATGAGTAACTTAAATTCAGCAATACTTTTAACTTAGGGTTGTTTGTAAATCTAATGTTCCATTGAGTCTGCTTATTTAATTACATAATAAAGCATGTCAAAATTGTTTAGGAAAATGAGATTTTCTTATCAAAGTGATAAAAGGTTTTCATTGCAAAAATGAGTACACTTACAAAATAAAATGAAATAAAGGCAATTTTAAACCGAAGAAACAATTTCTTGGCAATTGGAAGTGTTCTATAGCCCACTCATTCTCAGGCCTAATGTTGACAACATGGGAATCACGTAGGACAAAATTATCAGGAGACGTATTTTATTGCTCAGAAGAGGACAGCAGCACATGAGGAATACCAAAATCGTATTAAGTGTGAAAATATAGCAAAGGTAGCAGACTTGTGGCAACATGCCTGAAATAATCAGGCCACTGTATGTAAATAAATGTTAATACTGTATGATAAGCTTTCATTTCATCAGAAGGAGCAGGAGCAATACCAAGCAAGTGTCTCAGAGATGACAAAAGCCATGAATCTAAGTGACTATTGACTATCTCACACTGTGAGATTCAACATTAGAATTGAATTGTATGGTTATCCACACTGGAACTAAGTTCAGTAGAGAAAGCAAAATAAACTCATTTAGCCTTTTTCAAGGCTCATATTTACAAATGTAGACTTCTGGGAAGTCAGTCATTTTGGATCTGAAGTAAATAAGTTGAACAAATAATCTTTTGAACCTGTTGATGTATGGTTTGTAAGGATAGGACAGTATTTGGTCGAGATACAGCTATTTGAAAATCTGCAATCTGAAAAAAAAAGTAAATATTGAGAAAATTGCCTTTAAAGTTGTCCAAATATATTTATGGTAGGAAGTTTACTTCTTCATGTATAATGATCTTTACTTAACATCCTAATGATTTTGACATAAAAGCAGAGTCTATCATTTTAACCCATACAATATATTGCTACAAATGATCATTACAATAATAATTCTTTTAATACTAATATATTGTATTAATATTGTATATAGAAACCGAAGAGTAGAACAAAAGATTTGAAACAATCAGATATCTGAGGGTCAGGGCAGACTGAGGATATGTGGAAATGGAGGTGAAAGGTGGGGATGTGTTTTTGTGTGAAAGTAAGGCATCAGCAGAGAGGAGGGACATGTGTTCCCACTTCAGACACATTAGTGTGTGAGGAAGCTGGAAGTGCTAAATGACCTTTTGCCCACAGCTCCTCATTCCCATGCTGGTGAATCATGCTTACTGGAAACTCCCTTTTTTTCCCCTCTTTTGATTCTCAGCAACTCTGTCTGATTACACGTCTGTGATTGACCTGATAGTTACACTTGAGCTGCAGTTTAGCATGTCCCATGTCTACTGGGCATTTTACTTTTGTTTTTGTCTTGTGTTATTATGTTGTTTGTTGCACAAAATTCTGTAGAAAGCTCAACAGATTTTGAATAGTTAATATTCACAAAATTCCTCACTCCCATGTCTTTTGCCTTATTTCTTTTTTTGTTATACGCTACTCATTTTAGCATTTTGATATTGATTCTAAAATACTGACCTGTTTTCCACTAACATCACAAATAAATCCAATCTTTTCTTTCTTTCTTTTTTTGATTTTCAGGGGCTTCTTCCAGGCAGCTTGTGATGTTCCAGCTCCGGAGGAGAAGTTTAACGTGGACGAGTACTCTGACATGGTGACACTCAGCAAACCTGTCATCTACATCTCTATTGAGGAGATTATCAACACACACTGTGTAAGACATACTATATCTCAACATACAACCGAGAAGTAGATACAGAGTTGTAATGCTTAGATTATAAGGTAAAACAAATGAAACATGCACAGCAAAATTTAGAATATGCATTTAGAAAGTAGTTAGGATCAACTTTTATTTCCTGCCAGATTCAGTAGAAGAGATGACCTCTTATTTGATCTTTTTTCTGGGCTGTTCATATGATAGAGAGAATGCAGTTTACACGTGACTTGATATGGAATGTGAAGTCAAATGCCTTTTTAGATCTACAGCTCATTGTAATGTTAGTTTCATTAGCCACCTATGAGTCATGAGAGAAGTCTTCTGTGAGGAGCGGCTTAACTTGATCCATATGTGTGAGGAAGTGACATCATGACCTGTGCAGACATAACAGAGTTTGCAAACTTTTACCCTCTCAGTCAAGTCTCTACATTCCTTCAGTTGGAAAAAAAATTAAAAATGTCATTCTGGGGTGTTTCTCATTATGCAGCACATAGACAAAACAGATGTGATGTCAATTTTAAGCAGAATGGCTGTAATATACACTGAATAAGAGATTGATTTGAAATCCACATACTCCTCTTAAATTCAACTGTATTGACTCCTAATGCTGGGTCCTGTTTTCTTTGGCAAATTTTTCAATGTGATGCATTTCATCTTCATCTTATTTCGGTTTCCAATTAAACATATCATACAATTAATCATACATATTAAGTCAGAGGGCATCTAAGATATTAACTTTATGAACATTTGTGTATTTAAAATATTTTTGATTTTGATTTCCTTCTCATGCATTGCAATAAAAGTGCAACGCATTAATTCTACTCTTGAATACGTTTTACTTGAGCTGCAGCAAAGAAACTGGCTTATGTATAAAATGATACTACAGACTAAATGTATAACAATGCTTAACAGTACATGTAGAGTAGAACAGTTTACTCAAATCTTCTTGGTTTGCTGTGAATGTAACAGAATACTCACAGTTAGTAGTAATAACAATTGCAGTATGAATTGAACTTGATCCAAGCAGTAAGATGTTAAGTATTATTGTGTTTTGTAGCATGCACAGACTACTTGTGGCTGGAATACTTAAATGGACTTTTTTTCTTTTAGTTGGTGTTGGAACATAAGGAAGCTATTGCTCCAGATCACAGTGATCTTCTGCATGAACTCCTGAAGGACCTGGGGGAAGTTCCTGACGTCGAGTCACTACTTGGTAAAATTATAACAAATACGAACACACAATTTTTTTTATCATTCAATGAGAGCAGCTTTCAAACACCAGCAGTTTGTCACCTAGAAGTGAAGACCGCAGCGGTGTTGCCTTTGGCAAAAGACTCCATGAATATGCCCTCACTGACAGCTGATTAAAAGAATAGGACAATGACAATGTCAGAATATGATGAATGATGAATGTGAAATTTTGGCACCCAGGTGAAGGAGCCGTGGATGCAGATGACCCCAGCAAGGAGACCTCACTGAGTCAGCTGGCCAAAACAGAGGTCTCCCTTACCCTCACCAACAAGTTTGAGCTGCTGGATGGAGATGACAAAGACATGAAGGGACTGATGGTGAAGTAAGTCAGCAAGTAATCATCACTTCTTCAACTGCCTTATTTCGTAAAATGTCCTAACATATAAATATCTCCTTGGCCACACTCAACGTTTCTTCACTGTCTTCATTTCCTGTCTTCATATCTCTCCTGCCCCATAGGCGGAAATGGGTTGGTGTCTTGTTTTATCTTTTCCACTTCTAAAATAGGCCTCTTTTTAGGCAGCTTGTGTAATTACAATTGTTGAGTATAGGCTTGTTCACACTAAGACGAATGTTTAGTGCAAATACTTTGATGTGGTAAACACTATTTAAATGACAAACTTCCACATCCCATCAATGCAACACAGCTTTTTTACATAGAGGTATTCTAATTTTTCATCATAATGCAAAGAAAACCGCCCAACCAGATGCTGCATGATTTTGGTCATAAGGTATTTGAAATGTAATACTCTAAGGAAACATTTGTCGATTATCATTTGCTGGCCACTATTGTCCTAGCACTTGTGTCCTAACCTCTAGCTTTCTAGTCTATCTTTGGGAAGGAAGCAGGAACACTGACGTCACTGCTCATTGTCTATATGTTTACATCTGCTCCATTTCCACTCTGAAAAAACACAGCATCTGTGAAGCCCCAGTGACCCAGACGTGTATGATGTTCTGTTTACAGACCGTATGAATATCAATTACTGTAACCAGCCGGTTTGTGCCGCTTGAGACAAACCACAAATGAGTTTGCACTGCTTTACAGGCATTTTTGTATGCTTACATTACCAGACAAAACCTGCAGAACTTTCTTTTTTTCTTCTGTGGAACATATGTGAACAACACCGACATTTAAATATTCTCTAAGGTCACGACAGGCATAAAATTTGTTCAATTCAGACATTTGTAAGTTGGCATATTTTGCCGAAAGTGAAAATTCTATCACCGTTTTGTCCTTTATGTCATCAGCATATGGCAGTCTTTATTAAATCTCAACTGTGAGTGCCCGTGAAGTAGTCTTGAATTGCATTATCTTCTGGACAATGTCAGCCTGTAAAATAAACAACGTACAACACGAGGCACTCTGATATGCCTGACTGGGCCATCCTTTTCTTTGTTTGCCTGTCACTTTGCAGAACAAAGAAACTGATAGTGGATGTTGTGAGAATTCAACCAGGGGAAACACTCAATGATATCATAGAAACTCCTGCCTCTACTGTACAGGTATAGTAACTGGCTCTTGAATTCATGATAAAGACTGAACAGGTCAGTATTTCAACAGATTGAAAGGAAATGATCTCTCTTTCTGGATCTGTAGGAGGCAGAGCATGCTAAGCTAGTAGAGCGACAGGTGGTGCAGGACTCTCAGACTCCAGAGGGGTTGAAAAGCAGCCAGGCCATGCTGGAGGACCGCCAGCTGCCTCTGGAGCAGAAGAAGAGAAAGATCCTCAGGAACCTGAGAACTCTGGAGCAAGCTGGTCTGGTCAGCTCAAAACACAAGTACCAGGAAGTCATCAATGACATCTCTAAGGTCAGGCCTTATTGACTCCGGTCAGGGTAGCAGAAGTATTTGAAAAGATGTTGGGGCTTGTTGAAAGTGATAATTGTCTATTGGACAAATGTAGTTATAATGACTGCTTCTGTATGAAATCATAACCTGACCTTGGCCATTTATAACTGCAGGGTGTCATAAACACCTTCCATTAGTTCATGTGTGTTAGTCTGTGTTTTCACAATATAGTATTTGTAATTAAAAAAATGTTTTATTTGGCAGGACATTCGATATCAGCGGCGCTACAGACAGAGAAGGAAAGCAGAGTTGGTGAAGCTGCAGCAGACTCTGAGTGCGCTCAACTCAAAGACTTCTTTCTATCAGGAACAAATCAACTACTATGACACGTACATAAAAACCTGTCTGGACAACCTCAACAGAAAGTGAGTGGAGATACACAAGTTCTCGTATAAGTGTCCTCATGATTGTGGGCCTACTGTACAGAATATGCCGCTTAATAATCACTTAAGATATCTATAAATTAATTAAAGAAACATGCCACTTTAAAAGAAAATAGTCTCATTCCCCAACCCCCCTAGAATTAAACAGTTCAGTTTTACTGGTTTTAAATCCATTCAGCTGATCTCCAGGTCTGGTGATAGCACTTTTAGCTGTAGCTTAGCATAGATCATTGAATCTGATTAGACGAGTAGCATCTTGCTCAAAAACCAATTAGTTTAGACTCTTTTGGAGTTGCATTGCGTACAAAAACCAACAGAAAATTATGTTTTTTTTTAAGGCTGAAATGGTTAGGAACTATATTCTCATTCCAGCGTGATAATCAAGGGACTTTGGGTGCAGCATGTGCAATGATATTACGCAGAGCCTGAAAATGTAATTGGATTATTATTTAATTGCTAGTTTATTTTATTTAACCTCATGACTAACTTATATCAGTTTGTCTATTTATTCTAATGATTAGAATTTATGTTCTCATTTGATATATTGAAATTTAATGATTGCCACAATCAAGCCCTGATACACAATGGCTTGAAGAGAACTTGGAAATGGTCAACTGCCATTTCTTATCAGATGCACAGAATACATTTAACATTATATTGATTGTTATTTTGCAATCAGGAATTCACGAAGGTCCATTAAACTGGACAGAAAGGAAGAGGAGAAGAGCAGTAAAAAGTCCAAGGCCTCGTCTCTGAAGTACACTGCTGCCAAACTGCATGAGAAAGGAGTCATTCTGGAGATTGAAGGCCTCCAGACCAATCAGTAGGTTTTTCCTCTTTGCACAATTTGTTTTAATTTCATTAATAATCCATATTTTTATTCATAATTAGTAACTTCACATTGAATATCAAATGCATAATATCTAAACTGAACTTTCTAATATGTAAAGTTAACCATCCTGTTCTGCTTTTCCATGCAGTCCAAAGAGTTTAGCCAACTGTTTTTGCGATCTCTGAAGGCAGATCAAAAGAATATTTAAAATGTTCTCTTTTTGTGCTCAGTGATGTAGTCGTTTAATTTGTTGTCAATCTCAGGAATGTTATGTTGATTTGTTTTTGACCAGTCATTTTGCAACACTGAAATGATTTGCACTGTAAGATGAACAGTATGAAGCTCCACCTATTCCAGTACTTCAGTCAGTGTTTTGTACATTTTAGGTTAAAAAATGTCATGTTCGACATTTGTCCGTGTGAGGAAGTGGGGGACTTTGAGATAAAGGCCAAGTTAATGGGAGTTGAGATGGAGAAGGTGCAACTGCATTTCCAGGTCAGTTCCCAGGTTCACAGAGCCACGTGCAGGATGTATTAGTTGTATTATGTGGAATTGCATTTATGGACACACCAATACAGAAACTGTTGTTCACCTCTTGTGTGTGTGTTTTATTATTATCAGGACCTGTTGCAGCTTCAGTATGAGGGAGTAGCTGTCATGAAAATGTTCGACAAAGCCAAAGTCAATGTCAATCTACTGATCTTCCTTTTGAACAAAAAGTTCTATGGAAAATGAACATCAGTGAAAAACATGAACTAGCTATCAGAGCCTCATTTTAGATGCTAGTTTACACCAATTTGCCTTTGGTTTTTTGGATATTTTTTCTCTGAGCATTCGGGGGAATTTGTGCAGCTGTGTATTTAATTAACTATGACATCTTATCATTCTAAGAATTATCATACATGCAAAGCTGTACATACAAACCGTACATGTGAATGGAAATTTAATCAAATCACAAATTGTTCATGATTTTGTGGGGGGGAGGGGAATTGTGTATGGATTATATTTTTTTCAATACAAGTGTAATTGAAATATATATTTTATAGCAAGTAATGTATTGAATGCCGCAATGTTTTAATATTTTAGATGAATGACTTTTAATGACTGATAATGCACTACTGCCATATAGCTGTTAAATAAGACAAACCAGAGGAGACAAGACTGTCATGAACGAGTGCCTTTTATTTCTTAAGTTCACAAATATGCATCTTTTTAAACAGCATTCTAAGTTTTCTTTTGACAATGACAATTGACAATGTTCTGCACTGAAAAGATAATAAACACAACTATTATACATCAAAACGTGTTGTTCATATATATATATATATATATACACTGCATATGTGTGGGAGACTGAATAGGCTATATTTGACACAAGGGTTGTATTATAAATCAAAAGCCAAATCATAAATGCACACGTTTTTGATTATTTGATGATGTTTGTGATTACTATTCTACAATAAAAATTGCATCTTTATACTGTATATCAATTGGTAAAAATTAACATAAAAAGGTTACTAAAAAATGAAATAACTCCGCAATTAAAAATATCTACTTTAAAGTTTGTATAGGCTAGTACTGGGCTCCCTTGTGTTAAGTAGGCGTTGACATGCACGCGACCGACGGGGGAGTGAATCCATCAGCCTCCAGTCTTTTCTGATGTCTGAGGACTGATGTTGAGCTCAGGCTCATTCACTGAAAAAATCTTTGACTGTTTTATTTAGTAGTTGCGCTTTTTCATCATCATTTCGTCCGTTTGATTCAGTCGTGATGTTGCTGATTGTGGTGTTGATGGGACTGCTGGCTGTGGACGGCTCTGCGGCTGCGCTGCCCAAGAACGGTAAGACACTTGCAGCCTATTTCTCTGCACGTGCACGGGATAAAATATGATGAACTTAAGTAACATACTGTAAGTTGGTAAGCGGAGTGAATGTATGTTCTTTTCATTTTTGAAAGTAAGCATTACAATCCACTGCTAAAAAATTACGTGTGAGCCAGCTGCTTCTACATACTTCGGGAAGCATAACTCACACTAAGGAGTGCTTACTAGTTAGTTTGTAAATAGATCTGCGTCAGTGTCGGGTAGTAGTTAGTCTGCATATAACGTAAGTACGTAATTTAATTGTAAAACAATGTAGCTCTACACTGTTGGTTACTGAGAAAATGTGTAAAATTAGTTATTTGTGAAAATGGTATCAAATACAAAGGACGTCACATCTGAATATTTTGACATTTGATTAATTTCTTTTCCTAATTCACTAACACATGAGACACCAATGTTTCAGAAGTTCAGAGCAAAGAATAGGACACATGCTTATTTGATAACCGTTTTGTTCTGTGGTGGCTGCTTTAAAGTTCAATTCTTCTAATCTTATTTCTGACAGTAGCTGATAAGTGAGTATTAAGGCTAACTGGTTTATATGTTTCCAAACAATTAACAGTTGAAAACTGTAAATGTAAAAGTAATCAAATGTAATTAGTTACTTTAACAAAGTAATCTGAAATAGTTACACTAGCCTACTTTATATTTTAAATATGCTGGTAACTTGTAATCTGTAACCCTGATACATTTCCGAAGGAACCTTCCCAACACACTGCTCAGAATTTCATTTCATTCATGTTCTGTAAAGTAATGTGTAGTTGAAATATTATGTTGAAGCATTTGTAGCATTTATGATAATGGAATGCATTACAAATAACATGAACAACTAAAAATATTTTAATATAAAACAAAAAAAAAGTTTGAAAAAGTGCCTGAGCGTTTTAGCATTCAAAAAAAGAACAATAATCTAAATCTAAAAAAGAGAAAAAATAAAGCCCGACAATGGATTGTTTATGGATTATTTAGATTTCTGTGATCATTTTATCTTTTTAAGCAAAAGCCTTAATAGTTTCATTATTCACTTCTTTCCCCAGAAACGTTTATTCGGACATTTTCTGGTTTTTTCCTCACCGTCACCGATGAGCCAATTGATTTCCTTGATGTGCAGGAGGAGGGCAGCGGCTCCGGCTCGGGTCCAGTATCCAAACCCAAGAAAGACCACCACCCCCATGTGGCTAAAAAGACTTATCACATCTCTCCGGAGGCCTCCAGCTTCCTCACAGGTCGCGTGTTGACCGCTGTCATCCCGACAATATACATTATAGTGTTTATCATCAGCGCTCCTCTAAATCTGCTTGCGCTGGTCATGTTCGTGCGCAAAGTGAGACCAAAAAAACCGGCGGCGATTTATATGATAAATCTGGCTTGCGCCGACCTTCTGTTCGTCCTGGTGCTCCCGTTCAGGATAGCTTATCATTACAACGGAAATAACTGGATATACGGGGCCGGCATGTGTCGCTTTGTCACTGCCGCTTTCTACTGCAACATGTACTGCTCTGTGCTGCTGATGATGTGCATCAGTGTGGACCGCTTCATGGCTGTCGTTTACCCGATGGACTCGCTCACCTGGCGCAGTCCGCGGACCGCGTCCGTCGTGTGCGCCGCCATGTGGCTTTTGTCCATCGGCGGCGTGACGCCTTTGCTAATTTCCAATCAAACAATTCACCTACCTGACCTGGGCATTACCACCTGTCACGACGTCCTTGACCTCCACCACCTCCGCGCGTATTACCTGTACTTTTTTCCCATCATCTCTTCGCTGTTTTTCTTCATTCCACTCATTTTTAGCACCGTCTGCTACGTGCGAATCATCCAAGCCTTGTGCGCAGCCAACGTGGAAAACCGCGCGAAAAAAACGCGGGCTGTCTTTATGGCCATAACAGTCTTTTCTGTTTTCGTCATATGCTTCGCGCCGACCAACATCATCCTGTTGTCACATTACGTGCAGTTTGCGCACAAGCACAACGAGGCGTCTTACGCCGCGTACTTGGTGTCTACGTGCATAGGGAGCATCAGCTGCTGTCTGGACCCCCTCATGTACTACTTCGGATCGTCTCAGTGCCAAAAACAGGTTCTCGCCTTTCTCAAGTGTCAGGGAGCGTCAGGCATCGAGAGGAGCGCACAGTTCACAAGCACCACCAGGTCAAGCAAGCTGGAGACTTTTAAAAGCAGTGTGAGCAACCAGTACAGGAAGCTGGTGGCATGAGCAGCCTGCATTTAAAGGGGGTTTGAGAACTTTTCAGCTGGCCAGCTGACCTTCTCAAAAACCTGCTGTAGCAGGTTTCCAAGGACTTTACATCACTTGTTTGATCAAGTCCAGCTCATTTAGGATGGTTGGAGTTGATTGCACTAATTCATTGGAACTTTTGAATTATTATTCATAACATTTCCAAGAATAATGAAAATGACTATGGCACTTAAACCGTTTCTATGCTGTTATAACATCTACTGTATGCTAATATAGTCTTGCTTTATTTTTGTATTCAATTGTTACTGTCACAAAAACAATATTCTTGCCGATAAAAGCTTGTTTAGATTTCAGATGTATAATGCTTTGTAAAGACAAAAATTAAAGTTGTTTAGAATATTTTACAATATTACCGTTTTTATAGTATTTTTAGCAAATAAATCCAGCCTTGGTGAGAATAAAAGACAAAAATCTTTTTTTAACAATTAAATGATCTTTCCAGCCCCAAACTTTTCAACAATGCAAATAATGTAAATAAAGGCTTTAAATCTTGTTTAAACCAGCATATATATTTTGTCTGTAGTAGGAGTTTTTTAACCATAAAAAAATTATCAGCTTTTCTTTTATGCCAAAAATCATTAGGATGTTATATAAAGATCATGTTCCATCGAGATATTTCATAAATTTCCTGCTGTAAATTCGTCAAAACTTAATTTTGGATAATGTGCATAGCTTTAAACTTTTTTTTTTTGCACACTCCCCACATGGAAAGAACCTATATGAGGATGTATGAGCATATATGAAACCTATATGCAGTATACTGTGTATGCACATATATGATAATAAATATTCTGCATATACTGTATGCGTATATATGCCACATATTAGCAAAATTGAGCTGCATATATGTGCATATACAGACCATATAGGTCTCCTGTATTGCTTAATTTTAATTAATTTTTTTTTTTTTTTTTGTGAGGGCAGTCATGGCCTAATGGATAGGGAGCTGGACTTGTAACCCAAAGGTTGTGGGTCCAAGTCCCAGGTCCGGCAGGGATTGTAGCTGGTGGGAATGAATAACCAGCTCTCTCTCGACCTTCAATACCATGACTGAGGTGAGACCCTTGAGCACTTCTCACTGCTGTGTTTGTGCACTTGGATGGGTTAAAAATAATTTTTATATATTTCAATAATTTTACTAATATATAGGTAAATGTATAGGTGAACATATAGGTGCATATATGCACACACATATATACATGCATATATGTATCTATATAGGTACATACCTATATGTACGCATATATGTACATATAATATAGGAAAACGGCCAATTTTATATATATTAAAAACCTAAATCAAAACCTATATGTTTATTTATATTATTTCCGTGTGGGTGAACTCAGTCCAAATTTTTTAATAGTTGTGTCCTGACCAAATATTGGGGAAATATTGTCCTATATCCTAACAATCCATATGTCATTGGAGAGTGTACTGTATTTATTCAGCTGTCAGATGATAAATGTTAAACCTGCTCATATTTCATATCCAGCAAGAATATTATTTGACCATCTATTTAACAAACATGTACTAGCATAGTTTGTGGGGGCTTGTGCAGTTTTCACCAGAAAGGTTACAGACACAAACACTACAAATGGTGAAAATGATTTTTATATCAGCATATCCAAATTCTTCACAGATAGCTGTATTTACAAGAACAAATCCAACATGACAAGAAATCTTAAGGTCTGTCTTAATTTTTTGTTAGGTCAGTCCATTACATTTTGGGATATACTGTACATTTGTTTTTGTTCTGGAGCAAAAATGAAATCATGACAACCTTTGGTTTGCCCAAACAATGTGTTTGATAAAGGGTGATTTTGACTAGTTGTCGTCTGATCAAATCCTTGTTTTAACTTAAAAAACAACACAATAAAAAGTCCCTGAAATGCTATATTTAGTTCATTCAACAACATTTTTTGTTCTGCTGTTCAGTCATAATAGTGTGTAATTGTGTGAATTATGCTGCGTCTAAAAGTGGAGATTTTTATTAAGGGACTGCTGTTTTGGTATCAGGTATGCTGCATACCACAGTAAAAACAAACAAACAAAAAACTTCAAAGGTACGTACAAAAACATGTGGAAAGATTCAATAAAAAAAATTAATGGATTGAGCCATGTGTATATCCAAACAGGAGACAGGACAATGTTAATAATGGAATGACAAAAACAAAAACAAAAAAAACATTGACAAAAGCCTCTTCTGGGTGTCTTCGGTTTCCTTTCATCGCTTAAATTTATTCAGATTTAGTTTAGGACGATGTTACTGTTTTTTTGCTGTCCTTTCACACGCTCATTGTCATGTTTGGAGAATACTGCAAGATAAGAAGGTAGTTTAAATGACAGCTTAAGCTGTATTTAACACAAATGATCCTATAGAGAAAAGGCTTTCTGCATACATACACGTTCACTCTGAAATGGGTTGAGGAAGTTGCCACCCATTTCTCCATCATCTCTTGGTGTGCCAAGCTGATTATTCATGCTGAGGTTTCCGGGAGAGCTCTGATGAATGTGAACATTGAGTTTGAGGACAGAAACCACAAATGAATTTCAGAGAAGTAGTCATCACTGTTTAAATGGCTGTCAAAACCATACGGAAATGCCCCATACCTTTGGGAGACTTTCAATGTCACCAGATCCTGCTGTTGAATGGAGGAAAAAGGAAAATACTTTAGAGTATTCAGACACCATTACATTTTTCACTCTTTTGTCACATTGCAGCCATTTGTCAAATCATTTTAAGTTTTTTTCTTTATTAATGTACACACAGCACCTCATATTCAGATCAGCCTTGCCACAATTCTGTCTCTGAGCTCTTCAGGCAGTTCCTTTGACCTCATGATTCTCATTTGCTCTGACATGCAT
>JAUCNO010000795.1:7284089-7309063 GCA_032353835.1 Enteromius viviparus
TGTGAATACTTTAAGACCATGTGATATTTCAGATTTTCTTTTTTAATGAATCGTCAAAAATGTGAACAATTCTGTCAATATGGGGTCTGTGTGTACATTGAGGAAAAAATTAACTTAAATGATTTTAGCAAATGGCTGCAAAATAACAAAGAGTGAAAAATTTAAGGGGGTCTGAATACTTTCCGTACCCACTGTATATATGGCATTGTGTTATATCGGTTAAATCTGCCTTACCTAATGAACCATTCATATGATGAGGCTCCATGCCTGCCATGCTGCCTGTTGGGCCATCGGAACCTGAACCTAATGGAAACTGAAAGGAAAAAATCCCATAAGAAAACCAAATACACTTTCATGTAAATATTTAAGAAAATACCAAGACTCACATTTGGTCTGTTTCCATTTGGAGGGACTGAGCTGATCAGGCTGTACATGTTGTCACTTGAGTTGTTTGACTCTAAAATCAATATTGTACATCAAACATTAGTAGTTCATTTTCAGCTAAAGACAAAATAAACAATTTGGTATGGGTAAAGAACGCATTGCTACCTTTTTAGAATTTGACCTAATCAAAATATGTTAGAAACCCTGAACAAGAATTTACAGAGAATCCTTTTGTTTCTCTATGATACCTTAAAAGCTCTACAGTCTGTCAGTGGACTTGAAGTAGTATTGTGTGGTACCTGCAGGACTGGGCATGATGGGTGTTCCCGGAGGGCCACCTCCTGCTGGGGGGCCCTACAAACACACTGATTCTGCTTATTCAAATGACCAGACTGGGTTATGCAAAGTTACCTCAGACAAGGTAATAAAAAACAAACAAAAAAACCTTAGACAACGTTACATTACCTACCGAATAACTGCTTGGAGATGTAGACGAATAGGGGATCTAGGGAAAATAATATTGATGTTAATAATGTTTAGGATATAGGACCAGTTCATCACATGCCATATTGAGAACTAACCGAGTTGTTATTTGGTGGATTTGGCCATGGTCTTCCTCCCGCAGGACCCCTTTATGCAACATTAGACAGAAATACACAGTGTTATACAACTTATATAGTATAAATGTTATACAGTTGTACAACAGGGATTCTGACTTAAAGGAACAGTCCACCCAAAAATGAAAAAATAAAAGAAGATATTTTAAAAATGTATGTGGTTCCTACTGATTTCCATTATATTTTTTGTTCATACACAGAAAGTCAAGAAGAACCCAAAATAGTTTGAAAACATTCCTCAAAATATCTTCTATGTTCCACATTCATTTTGTGTGGATTATTCTTTAAAGCTGCAGTCCGTAAATGTTGCCTCTCTGCAGTTCCTTGTGGAATTCCTTTTATTGCGTGGGGTTGTGCTTAATTAAAGCAATAGTTTTGTACACTGGCTGGATATGTACTTACTCTAATGTTGATTTTGGATAATTTTTAAACAAAAAAAAACAAAAAAAAAAACGTACAGACTGCAGCTTTAATAATTCCTGGAATATTTATGAAATGATAATGGACTTTAATGTAAATACAATTACATGTTAATCCCCGGCATCCCAGGTCCCACTAGGGCATTTAGGGGTGGTCTCATCCCCCCACCATAGTTCTGGAACACAAATAATACCCAATAGTACATTAACGTTAGTGAACACTGTAACATTCTTACAAAAACATATATATTTTTCCATGGATAACTTACCTGTGGTCCAATAGGAACCATTCCTCGAGGGACCATCCTCTGCATGGGACCACTCATGTTGGGATGTCCTTACAAACGGGAAAAGAGACAGCAAAGCGGTTTCACGCTTCATAGTTTGATGTATTACTACAGCTGTTTACAGAATCTACATACACAAAAATTTACATTTCTATAAATTTGGGATGATATCTGTCAATCTTGCTGGACTTCCATTTAATAACAAAATTATCCAAAAGGGTAGATGCTGAGGTGGACTCATATAGCACCTCATATAGCAAGTACTGTCATATTTATTAAGTTGTTAGCATTTTAAATACCTGGCTGTCTTGTAAGATCCATCCCACTGGGTAGGAGGGGCTGGTTCCCAGGCCCCAAAGCCTGTTCAAATCAAGTATCTGTCATTATCATGCACCGAAGAAAACCTTCGACCTCAAAAGCAGAATCTATAAATACCTGATTGAGTATTCTGAGAGAACCTCTGGGCCCACCTGGGTATCGAGGAGACATAAACTGCTGAGGAAACACAAGGACAGGGAACACTTAATTAACATAGTCTATATCACTTAACAATTTCCGTGGTTCACCCAGCACACAAACCCAAGTAACTGAGGGTCACCATAAATCACACCACCAGATGGCAACACTGCAACATTGTATTTTCCATCTGTAATTCAGTCTCACATTAGAGGTTTAAATTTACAACTTTATATGTGGCTTTAATTCATACCTTAATGTAAAACCAGGAAAAACATGTTTACAGCAATGTCTTCACATTGACTTCAATACAAATGAAGGTGCTATATTTCAACAGATACTTTATGTGTTTGTAAACTTCAAAGCTGATATCTCAGAGGGTTGGTTTAAATAACGGATGGATTCTACGGGAATCTGAGCTTAAGAATGAGTGATTGTCAATACACATCAGACAGTACAGCAGCTCTCAGTTAACAGTTAATCAATGTTTTTTTTGGTGCATCTCTGACGTACACACAGTCCAGTATTTATGCACTCAAAATATAACATATAACTTCAAATAGAACAAATTATAACAGATAATTAAACAAATAATTGAGAAGACACACATCTCCTCTTTCCAATTAAAAACTGAAAGTGTGGAAATCCTCTGCTGCATATAGTTTTCTTGGCCTGAATAAATATTTAATTGCCCATTCATTCATAATCTCTCCTGACTCAGCGCATATCTCCCGGTTCAAATATCAGTCACAGAAGAAACAAATTTCCCACTGCTTTTATCTGAATTTATGTCTTCCATGCAGCTTTTTGTTGTGTTTCAGACAGTTAAAAAGCACTGTCATTCAATGACCTTTATAAAAATATATATAAATATTTCAATGAAATGCTGTTAAAATCAATTTAATATTTATAAGTTAACAACAATGTATAAAATCAGTATTGATAAATATGCTGGTCAAGACAGGACACTCATTAGCCCCCCCCAAAATGTTTATCCAACTAGGTTAGTGAGATGCCTTTTGTTTCAATGCAATACTTCTCATAAAAATGTGTGTGTGTACCTGAAAAAATCCCGGAGGCAAAGGCATACCGTCTCCAGGAGGACTTCCAATCACTGGACTCTTTGTCGCTGCTGCACTCTACAGGACACACACACACACAACTCAGATGAAATATCCTCAAATATCTTCATAAAGAAAGAAAAAACATAAAGGACACGGGAAAATTCTTACAGAGGATTCAGATGTAACATGTTACGTTACATATCACTTCGATAAAAAAATATACTTGTTATAAATACCCTGAAAATAAATGACATTTTGCAGACCAACACACTAAACAAGCAACAAAAATGACTCTCTACATCAGCGCTGTATAATAATTGCTGCTCTTATTTATGCCCAGACAAGTTACAGTACACTGCAATGTCACATAAAAAGTCACTGCACTATAAACACAGACACACTTTAAACACATTAAGCATTACAAGAAAAATATTTTTCTAAAAGAGACTTCTGTTTGCAGCAGAGGTGTATTTGCAGAACAGATATTACCCGCTCTAGCATAACATGCACATACAGTATACACAAACCTAACGAGAGGAAATATGAAACAGTGGGAAGACATGGACACTGAGAAGTTGCCCCTTCTGGCAAACACATTTTGTCCACTGAATAATTAACAGCACTAGTGTTGATACAGTACTACAGTTTCTCTGCTGGTTTAGGCTTTCTGCTCATTGGAAATAAAACAGAAGCAATTGCTTTCCCCTGTTTGCCCCTTACATACACTCACAGCATTTATCTGACCATACCCAGAGCTTTCTGAATGATGGCTGTCTGTACTCTACAGTACCTATTAGCAATTAGGGTGATAATAACTAAAAATATGCCAAATTGATCCAACTGTGATTCTTGTTTCTTTTACTCAGAAGTGCAGACACAATTGTTTGTGTCGCAATTATTTAAAAATATATACTAGTACATACAAACTCAAGGGAAATGAATAATCCTAAATGTACATTTTTAATGTTTATTTTCTGACTTCGTAAAGAAACAGCTGAACTATATACACAGCTACTATGTTCCAGATTTTAAAAGTTTAAGCCTGCAGCAGCTCGCTCTGTCTCGAAGTTCATACATTTCCATATTTATTAGATTTGCTCCTTCTGTCTGCAATAAGGAGGCAGTGTGTGTGTGTGTGTGTGTGTGTGTGTGCATGTGTAAAAGAGATTCCTCCAGTGGCTGGCTGGGTAGAGAGACTCATTTCTCTACTCATTAGAGAAACGTGGGTAGAATGGCAAGTCCCTTTGTCTAGACTTTCTCATCAGCTGCATCAGGACAACATCCTTATTCCTCACACTCAGAGAGAGACATGAATCTACTCAGATCAACAGAGAGAAACAGAAAACATTAGATCCAGTCTGTAAGTTAGCTCTTGAATGGAGAATGAATGTGGTAAAGGAAAACTGGAATTCAGTTCATGTAACTAACCAAACAAGCCAAAGTGAACTTGAGATATTCATCTATTGAAGAACAATATCCAATTCACACAGACATTCATCCAAAGTACAAGCAACTTTTAAAATATCAGTCATTCTCTGTTCTTTTAAGCATGTGACTTGTTACATAAGCCCCAGTGAGAGACAAGAGAGATACATTATAGTGACACGTGAACCTGAAACATGTGTATAGGATGGTAAGATTAGGCTTTAAAGCCAGCTGAGAACACAGATAAAGCAATATAACAACAGGAAATATACCAGTGATACAGACAGGAAGGAGGACTCTCGCTGCCCTTCTCTATTAATCTCTTTCTTACTCCCCACATCTATTCTTCCCCTATAATGTGGATTTATAGGGTATAAGTTACATCGTATCATGTGCCAAATAGAATATGGGACTTCTCCTGTTTGACACTTTACTGACAGGATGTGAATCTATTGTGATTTGTTGTGGAGAAAATGTACTACTATAGCCTACTCTTTCCTTACGCCAATCTTTGTTAGTGGCTCATTGAGTCATTTTTATAAAAACTTTGATTCACTCAGTAACTTAACAAACAACTGTATGCAGCTGCGTCCCAATTCAGGAGCTGCATCCTTAGAAGGACGTGGACTTCGAAGGTATGACCAAATCAAGTGTTGTTAGGCCTGTATAGCCCTCTTGTCGTCTAGAAACTGACAGCTGCTGTTGATGAGTGTCAGTAAGTAAATTTTGAAAATTATACTCAACTTTTAACTGAAAACAAAGCAGGGTTAACAACCTGTCGAAATAAGCTCACACTGATTAATTTATGTACATAACAAAAAATATAAACTATCTGTAAAATCACATATTTTTAAGGTATGTCAACATACTTGTATTCATAAGTGAGTCATTGAATCTTTCACTACACTGATTACGGCCACATTATTCAGCCTCTAAACTGGGAATCGGCTTGTGTTTATGAGTGAGTCACTGAATCTTTCACTCAGCTTATTCATTCAGTAACATTTATTCATTCAGGAATGCTATCTTTACAGTTTATTCTGCTACCATTTTATTGGTGGAGCAAAATCAAAGCAACTGGCAACCTTGATTGTGCTGGAAATCACGACAGTGACCTTATATGTGGCACTTATATTAACACTGATTGGTGTCCGTTTCTGTTGTTTTTCTGTGTAAACACATGCTGGGCTAACATATTTCACTACTGAGTTTGTGTCTCCTGCAGAATTCCAAAAATGCACCACTCAAGTTCAAAAAATGCTACTAAATACTTTTTTTTTATTTTAAATGTGTTCCATGTTAACAATTCATTAAAGCACAACAATAGATTCAGAACGACAACTTGGAGCACTGGTTGTGTGTTAAAGGATGGAGCCAGAAGCCTCCGGGGTAATGATGCAGTCCTATAACCACCAGGCAACCTTTCCCACAATATCTGCAGTCTAATCTAATGCAGTGGTGAGGTCATCCTCGCCACATCTCCTCTCCTGCTGTCTCTCTTTGCTGGAAACATTCTCTGCTTTACAGATGGCAAGCTTTAACCAACCAGTGAGTGTTTGTTTCTGTGTGTTCAAGGGGGTTACTTGAGGACAGCAATGTTTTTTTTAACCCACAATGAACACACATCCCCAGCTGCTAACTCACTCTGCCCTGAATCCACCTCTCGGCCTCTGGAACATGGCCAGCCAGACATTACAGGAACCTCTGAGAATAAGTGTATGCATACAAATTCAATTGTGTGTAAAAGCACCCGGGCTCAGATAGTGTGCATCAGCCCATATTGATATGAAATACACAGTAATGATAAAAGGATTCTCCCCATCATCATGCCGATCATCTTTCACATCGGTCCCAATTCAGTAAAAGCAATGTGATAGATTGTGAACACGAACAAAAAGTTATTTTTAGGAGTTATTAGGATAAATGTTATTCAGCACCACAATACAGTATGTATTAATATGTACATAATACTGTATGTATTATATCTTAACATAGTACATATTAAGAAGATACCCATCATTCTATCAAGTTGAAATGTGTTAACATGTTATCATTGTCACTGAAGCACCACATTTTAAAGTAAAAGCATCCAGAGCATTGTGAGATTTTTTGCAAGAGATAAACATTGAAGATGAATAAAGATCAAAAAAGCACACTATTCAGTGTGGCAGCAATAATCTAAGCTCTGCATGTGGGTACACTGTGTGAAATATCTCTCTCCATTCAGGGGTGAAAATCTTCATTAACATGCTTGAATAGGCTGCATAATATTATAAGCTATTTCATGCTGCCGTGCTTCCCCTCTTTCTCTCATGTTTAATTTGCTGCTGTTTGTGTTCTACTCTGTTTGAACACAAAGAAAATGAAAGCGCAGATGAGACTAGCCCTAAGCCAGACAGGAGAGCATCAGTAGGGAATAGGAAGGATGTTCATGTAAGGACATTGTGTTAAAGGCTTATCAGAACTCGGAACCAAATATGCTCAGGATTCGCTTATTTACTAAATTGTGCTGATTAATTAAATCACTTGTAGTTTTAGCTACAAACTACAGACCACCAAATTACTATTTATGTTGTATTTACAGAAATAACATCAGATTTTTAGTCATGAATTTCTATATGGGTCAATAATGGTGAAGAAGTAAATAAAACATCTTAAAAGAACATGTCACATTTAGGTTTTAGTGTGTAGCCTCATGTCGCCGGACCTTCAGTCACTGTATATTATAATATAATAAATAGATTAAATTAAATTACGTGAATAAATCACCAACTGCGGTGAGACTGGGTTGATATTTTTAGTTATTTCGGGTTCCAGTAAAATTATAGTTGTTTTTTTATGACTCAAGTGTTGCCGAATACTGTAGTGTTCAATTAAAGGATGGTTTAGTATTTTATTGTGGATTATTTCAGAGCTATAATAGTGCAAACAGTGTGATCTCTTATTTACAATTATAATTTACTATGATTAAAAATGAACGATTATAATGAAATTGAGAGAATATAAATGTATTAATTTAAGGAACAAAATAAAGATATCCTAATATTTGAATCTATTTAAGATTTAACTAACAATCATGCCAATAAATTCGAAAAACAAATACAGGAAACAATGATGTAATATGTAATATAATGATAAAATTGTATTCCACTTATTCCAGCTCCTCAAATGTATAATTATCTTCACCAGAACTAGTTAACAGCCAAACTGTTCCTTTACTGAAAAAAGCATGCAATAGCACTGACAAAAATCAGCTGATCCCCAGAGTCTCAGACTCAGAGTCCATTCATGTAAAATGACCGAGAGGCACCAGTCATTACCAGTCATTGTCTGTTGATGTTTTTTTTTTTTAAATTGTAATTTAATTCTAAATACCTTTATGAACATATTAAAATGAAAACACCTCTGAAAACAAGATTGATGGCTTGCTTTAATAAGCCCTGCTAAACACAATGTAGCCGTAATTACATATCACTTTATAAGTATTTTATGATTTAATGGCATGTCTTTAACATTGCATGCATGAATGAGAATCAGAGGCACTTCACATGATTGAAGCATGAACTAAAAGCCAAGGCTTTTATCTTAATGAGCTGTGGCTGGTCAGCAGTTAATCAAAGTGATTCTGGTCGTGAGATCTACATAATTTGTGGTTGACAAACAGGCACCTGACTTGTAGGTGCAGTCGTTGTGGTTTCAATCAAGGTATTAGAGGAACAATGAGGCTATTATGCTGATTTTGACCTAATCAAAATGAGTCATTATTTCTAATGCACAAGTCTTTAATCTAATCACACTCTGTCGTCCGCCTTATATACAACCCTATTGCTCTCGATTTCTCTCTCTCCATCATACTCAGAATAGGTCAAGGTGTCCTCTTCCCTCTAGCCAAGATGACCGCAAATGTATGACATCATTGCTAATGCCTCCAGCACGGACCACCAATTTATCATCCTTCCCGCTTTCCATTCCCCTCCTGCTCACCTTAGCTCTGCTTCTATGAGCTGTACACTCACTCACAATTACCCTGCAAGGTTTCTCCAGAGACCAGCTGCTGTTCCACAGGTCGGTGGTTTCACACTGTTTGTGTTTATAGTACAAAACACCACAATGTATTCATTGGTTTATTAGTTGTTCTCCTTCCTTTCAATAAAGTCAATAAAAATGCGGTTCCTGCACCAAATCGTAATTGTCCTCATTGTAAGTAAACATATTTATACTCACATAGTCATGAAAAGCTTTGGCTTCACTTGAGTGCTCACATGTTTCTCTCCTCTCAGGAGCAGCACAGTAGAGGTCCCAGAAAACACTGCAAGAGAAGATGTACAATGATAAGAAAAAACTGTTACTGCAGTGTGAGAATTAATAACTATTCTTAGTTAATTAAAGCCCTATTTGGATGGGATTTGTTTTCCCTGACGAAATGTTTGTTTCACAAACGCATTGTGAGATTTTTATACCATTAGAATTAAATATTTCAGTGTTTTCAAAGCAAAGTCAATTCTAAAGGGATTTTTTTTTCTCTATATGAGTAAGTTCTATTTCTGAACTTCAATTATTGTCAGAGTATCCCGCATTTAAATAATTCACCCCCAAGGCATGAGCAAAAAAATATCAGGGGGGCGAGGACTGGTTGAGTTGTGTAGTTTGTTGTTGCCTTGTCTGAGAGGCGGCGTTTCATAGACCTAATTTACTGATATACGTTCAGCTTTTTATATTCGCAGACATCACTGACAGTGTTTAAGTGAACAGTGATTTTGACACAATAACCAAATAGATGACGATAACCAAAAACAAACAGATGTTTTGTTTGTTGTTATCTTAGTAACCAATGCAGGAACAGTGAAGGATTCACCTCTTTCCCCGAAAGCAGCAGCTCATTTACAGGATTCTTTAGAAGGTAATGTTATTTTTAGTCACAGTTATCCTGTATTGGTCTTCTCTTCTTTTCATCTCCAAGTGGGCAGAGCCAAAGACACGATGATGAGAATTAGTCATTGATCTGATTCTGCAGAGGTGGCCTTGTGTCGCGCTCTGATAGCCTTTTATATTGTGACAAAAACTGAAGAAAGTTGTTTCCTGAGCTTGGTTTCAATAGTAGCTTTATATTAAAATAACATTTTAAAGGCCAAAAGGTCGAGGACAATTTGAAGGAGAATCCATGACCCCTTTAACGAAACATTCCATGAATCTATCATTGCTATTTTGATATTTATAACACTTTTAGTACACTAATCCCATCCAAAGAGTACTAAAAAGCTTTCAAGCATAGTCTCTTACCACCACCATGAGTGTAAGAACCCAGGCGGCTCTCCTAATGTTATGTTCTTCTCCCATCGGATCTGCCAAGTTAAGCAGAGAAGAAAGAAAGAGTTATAAAGACTCAGTGACAAGTCGACCTGTGCTCCCTTTGTGATTTAAACATAATTAAGGGCAAATTCTGCCATGGAGAGCTGAACTTTGAGTCAAACCTGGTGCCCAGAATAAATCTGAGAGATAAAACTGTTACTTGGCATCTGTTTGAAACAGTTTCAGTGTGACTCAGTACATGACTCCATTAATAAAAAATCTGTTGACCAATTAACACTTCACTGAGCTCTGCTCTCCTTGGCAGAATATGCCATAAAAAGGAATTGGAGATTTTAAGGCAATGTCATCATACTTTTTACGGTTAATAATGATAGCAGATTAAGACAATTGTTTTTTATGTTAATGTGTGCAAATGAGACATTATCTAATTAAATTATGCACTAATTTGCATGTATTTTCCAGAACAGCAATCTGAACACTGGATAAAGCCAGGTTCAGTTTCGTTTTATTGAAAAAAAATTTTTCCTAAGAGAATTATTTGTGTGAAAAGTTTTTACAGAGGAGATTTTGGATCACTGCATAATTCACAAATACTGTCAACATCCAGGAAAAAGTAATGGTAACACTTTATTTTACAGTAACACATATTAGTTGCTTATTTCCCTGCATATTACTAGAATATTGGCCATTTATTAATACTAATAAAGCACATATTAATGCCTTATTCTACATGACCTTATTCTACATCCCTAATCCTACCCAATACCTAAACTTAACAACTAATGTACTGACTATTAATAAGCAGCAAATTAAGAATTTATTAAGAGAAATGTCATAGTTAACAGTTAACAAGTGTTACCTATTCTAAAGTGTTACCGAAGCAACTAACACAGTTACGAAATGTGTTTTCTGTGTGACATGGCTCATGATCATGAGCTCTGCTGTATCTCATCTTCCTCATACTTGTTTTGTACACGCGTCACTCTTCTGTACGTCTCCTAGCATGAGATCATCTTTTCCATTTCTCTATTTTCATTTTCTGACGTAGCTAACTTCTCCTGTTATGTTCTAACTTAGTTATTGACAGTACAGCGAACACAGCGCGCCAATACATTACATATCTCTGTTGTGCAAATACCTTTAAACAATTAAGCAAAACAAAAGCAAAGAATTATGAAACTCAAAATAGTGAAATACCAAGGCTTCTAAAACAATGGCATGGCATGCTGTCTTTGAGCTAGACATTAGTCATTGGAACAATTTATTTGACATGTGGGAAAATGTGTTTGGAATAGATGCATCATAATGGCTAAATGAGTATTACATTGTCCAAATGCTCTTTTGGGACGTTCTTATTGAAATATTTATATTTAAAGGCAGCACACAAAACTCTGATTGTAATGTTTGCAGTGCGATGATACCAGTAACTAGCATTTTAACCTAGACACATTTACCCCGTCTTCTTGGTTTAAGGTTGCGGTCGACTGGAGGAGGCTCAAGTTCAGGATTCGAAGGCGAAGGCATCTCTGTTTTGCCATTGGTGAGTAGCGAGATGGGCAGGGTGGAGGGGCTCATGGGTATGTAGCCGTCTGAAGTCACATCAGAGCAGCTGATCGGTGGTGAGGCCATGGGCACATACGAATCCTCAGAGTGGTTTTCAGTAACTGTGGTATTCAGAAATATTGGCTAGAAATAGAGATACAGAGAAATTCACACTGAGACATCTGGTTTCTGGCAGTGGATATTCAAATTGATGTATATTTACAGTGTCTGTTTAACTTTCTCCAGGCTCATTTGACTATTTTATATTTGAATATCTTTTTACCAGGTTGAGGCTTAGACGTTTGTTCCAGTTTCTTCCAGCATTTTCAAACTCTACTGAAAAGATGAAAGTACAATATTAAGATATTATCCAATATTTTATATCATAGTAATATCATAGTATATAGTTTATATAGTATCACTTATCTATGTATTCATTATCTAGTAACACTTAAATTTTTTTATGCACTTTTGCATTTGTGAGAAAAAAATTAATGTGATGGAACGTTCCTTTTCAGGAACTCGAACTGCGTCCAAAAACGCTTTGGAAACGCCTCCAGCGTGACCACGCTCTGAAACTACTATGCAAACCGTCAAACGAATTGCTGAGACGTCACCCTCGGGTTCATTTCATTCATTTCTCTGTTCAGACTTTCTAGTTTAAAAATTAAAAGACTATGTCTGGCAAGAATTTTCAGAAGTGTATGCTAAAAGCAAATTGATCTTATGGAAGGAATTAAGATGGGTAATTCCCCTATCTTATGCCTAACCAGACAGATCCACAGGCATCTCTCCGGGTATTGAAGCGCCGCTGATACCGGCTACTACTCCCGAGAGAGAGCGGTCTGCATTTCACTTGTCTTCCTCCGGGGAGGTGGACGTGGTGAGTGTAGACAGCTAGCCTTTTCCTCTGTCTCCGAGGAGTCTTTGGCGAGCTCATTGTGCAGTGAATGAATTCCGCGCTGCCGCCTAGGTGGAATCACGGCTTCCCTCGTGCGGATTGCGATGGCTGCTAAGGCAGTGTTGTAGCTGCTTTCATTAGCTCGCAGACAGATCTGATGGAAGGGATTGAGACGGACGATTCCCCTTTCTCTTTTCCGTCCGATTAGATCTAGCAAAGGCATCTCTCTGGGTAACGTTAAATGAAGCACCGCTGATAACGGTTACTTCTCCCCGGGGAAAACAGTCTACACACTGTTCATCCTTCTCCGAGGAGTTGGATGTAGTTAGTGCAGATTGCAAGGCGCTTTTTCATTCTCCCGTCACGGTGGTAGAAGTTGCAGGGGTTGCAGGGGTTGCAGCAGTCCTTCCACACCTGTTGGCGAGCCAGAAGGGCTCTGTTGAAAGAGTCTATGTGCCAGGGCACTTAAATATGGGAGCAAATATCTTGTCGAGACAGGGCCTGAGGCCCGGGGGGTTGAGATTGCATCCAGATCTTGTGCAGCAAATCTGGACAGTCTTCTGCAGAGCCGAGGAGACTTGTTGCGACTCGAGAGAGTGCACAATGTCCCCTCTGGTTCTCTCTAGTTCACCTAGCTCTGTTGGGTCTAGATGCTATGGCACAGACAAGGCCGAGGCGCTGTCTGTACGCTTTCCCCCGATATCTCTGATCCCAGGAGTTCTGGAAAGAGTCCGCCAGGATGCAGTCAGTTTACTGCTGGTGGCCCCGTGTTGGCCTGGGTGGGTATGGCTTGCGGACCTGGTGTCTCTCCTTGACAGCTCTCTTAGTAGTACTTTTTCTTCGTGGAGTATTGATGCTAAAGCCTCCGGTATGCACCCGAGTTCCGACTTGGGACCTGGCTTCGGTACTAGTTAGTACTAGTTAGAGCAAGTCTCTGACCGTCTCCTTACCTTTAAGACTGTGGTCTTATTGGGACTGGCTTCGTTAAAAAGAGTAGGGGACCTTCAGGCCCTGTCTGTGGCCTCCTCATGTGGCTAAAGTTTCCTCTACCCACGAGCGGGTTATGTCCCATCAGTACCAGTAGTGCGGGGAGGTAGACCAGGAAGAGCTACCTATTTGTGTCCAGGGCGAGTATGGACACCTGCATTTGTAGATCTGCTCTTTGGAGGAAGTCAGACCCACTATCTCCATGTGTTATGAGTCTTCTGGTCTCCCCTCGCCGATGGGAGTCAGAGCTCACTCAACTAGAGGTGTGGCGGCCTCAAAGGCTTTTTTGGCAGGTGTCTCGGTTCCGGACATCTGCAGAGCAGTGGGTTGGTTGTCCCTCTGTGACCTTTGCTAGGTTTTATGGGCTAGACCTCTCGGCTACCCCGGGCTCGGTTGTCCCCATGCCTTAGTGTGCTGCATCCGCACAGGCGGGGACTTGGGAATCTGGGGGCGTGGGTATCTCGTTCCCAAAGCGTTTTTGGACGCAGTTTGAGTTCCTGAAAAAGGACGTCTCAGGGTTATGAATATAACCCCTGTTCCTTGGAGGAATGAGACACTGCGTCCTTTGCCACACCCCCTGCGCCCCCTCCTGGGCGCTTGCTTTCATGCCTGAGGGCTGGCGTGCACTGTTTCTCACGTGCTCTTATCCTTCCTGGTCGGTGACGTCACCCGAGGGCACTTCGTTTGATGGTTTGCATAGTAGTTTCAGAGCGTGGTCACACTGGAGGCGTTCCCAAAGCGTTTTTGGATGCAGTGTCTCGTTCCTTCAAGGAACAGGGGTTATATTCATAACCCTGAGACGTTTTTATGGATATTTTTTTAATCAAATTAATAGGCTTTTTTTTTGTAAATCAGCAGATTTTTTTTTTCTCACCTCTCTTAAAGTGGTCTATTCCTGAAAGTGACGTCCTGCGAGGGAGGAGGGCAGGTTGCGTCTGATTGCGGCTGGTATCCTCATTAGCATGATGATCGGACAGGTGTGTAGGTTTGGGTGGGAGGGGAGGAGGTGTCTGTGGGTCGGATGTACTGTAGAAGGGCCGGTCGAATCTAAAAATGTCCGGTGGCCGACGTAGAGAAATGGGAGATGAGAGGCAGGACGAAAGGGAGGAGGAGAGAGAAAGCGGTCCACAGGGGGCACTAAATGGGGGCTCGGACACCCCACCCAACAGGAAAGGGGATGGGGAGGAGTCAATGCGTGGGGTGGGGCTAAACACATCCTCAGTGTACTCAGACGAGCTCTGCTCGAAGGAGCGTTCAGAGTTAGAGATGCTGTCACACCTAGAGAAAAACAAACACATAGTGATAAGCATATATGCACAAAAACAATAACCAAATAAAGTTATTTTCAATACAACTTCCATGGAAATATTTTTAGTTTTGAGAAAGCAAATGGAATATTTGTGGTGTAATTATATCATAATGAAAGTTATGTTTTTGTTTACATGCTTCCTCTTCCGAATGTGTGCTGAATGATTTAGAAATCACAAATTTGCATAACCAATTTAAAATTTGCTTTCATATGCACCACCTTAGAAAGACACGATATAAATAAGTTTAATGTCAGATATTAAGTATGTTAAAAAAATAAGTCAACATGAAATTAAATAAAACTTATAAAAATAATAATTTTCAGCAAGGATGAATTGATCAGAAGTGAGATTAAAGATATTTATAACGTTACAAAATACTTATATTTCAAATGCAAGTTGTTATTGCTATTCAAAGAATTCCAAAAAATCTATTTTTAATTTTATTTTCTCTAAAATATTTGTAGCACAACTGTTTCCAACTATGGAAATAACAAGAAATAATTCTTTAGCACAAAATTACCAGCATATTACAATGATTTCTAAAGGATCATGTGACATTGAAGACTGGAGTAATGATGCTGAAAACATTGCCAACACAAGAATGAATTACATTTTAAAATATATTAAAAAAGAACACATTAAAAACCCTTAAATAATAATTCCCAATAATACTGAATGCAACCCTGGTAAGAATTAGAGCTTTCAAAAACACTGAAAACTTTTGAACTGTAATACAACTGCATAGTTGTTGCATTCATCAGCTACAACCCTTCATAAGGATGCCTTAGTATTCGACAGAAAGCTGCATTGCAAAAACCATTGTGCATTAAGTCCTTGCTTTGCATGCAGGTAGCTGAAGATTTTATTTAAATCTAATCACAGTGTGTTATGCTGCAGTGACCAAGATCAAAAGATTTCACTGAGGCAAAAAGCGTGAGAGATTTTCTATTCTCATTTATTCTCTCAGTCACCTTTATTTAATCAGATTAAAGGAAAAGCCGATAGTCTGGCGCTACATGGAATGAATCTCATTTCCGTATTGAGATTAACATATAATTATTTTTTCTGCAATGTGTGGGCCTTGCCTGACGATGCTCTTCGTGCCGGTTTCACACTGAGAGAGAAAGAGGTAGTCAAGTGGAGGGCTGATCTCTGATTCGCTGGGCCTGTCTAGGACATTGTGGTTTTCGACGGTAACTGTGTCCTGATTGGCCACGAGAGAAACATGAGGAGAGAGGGCTGGTGAGGGCTGCTGGGAAGAGGGAGTGCGATTAAGACTGTCCATTGATTCTGTCAACAAGAAAATGAGAGAGAGAAAAAGAGAGGTTTGGTTTATATATTATCAATACGTTTTATCTTACATGTCAATAAAATAAGTACAATAACCATACTTTACAAATTCTACTTCTGAAGTGCCTTTGCTTTTATTCCAGAAGGTGGCAGACCAAATCACACCCTTCCAGCCCCCATCCCTTACGCACCACAACCCACACACACATCTCTTTCTCTTCCTGTTTAGACTCAACAGTGCGTTAGTAGTGGGCAGACATTTCTAAACCACTCAGTCCCACAGATGAACACGTGAGGCTCATGCCTGCTACACTCGCTGGAAGCACATGACACGTTCATGCTTGATTTTTTTCGGTGTAATCATTTCTCTTTTTTAAAAGTAAGCACTAATATTTTTGGAAGGTGGAACTGCGTTGAAATAATGCAGAAAAAGGTCACTATGGAAATTTTGGTGTCGTTTCCATAGACGAATCTATGTTTGCTTGTGAGAAAGACATTTGTGGGACACGTGTCTCATTCTGGGAGTTATTGTTGAGCAGGTTTATTAAATAGGCAATTTGAAATAATCCAAATAGTTTTAATTGCGCATAAACAGCGGTGTCCAGTGGTGGTGATTCAGTGTTTGGACGTCTGATATCGCACTCAACCTGCTGGTGCTTGAAAGGCATTGTGAGTAATGCTGAGGTAATGTTGTGGGAAAACAGACGTAGATAACCGGCTTTTGATCACGTTGCAGCTAGCATGCTAATCTGAGGGGGATTGTGTGGGCTCACGTAAACATTGCTTCTTTGGCAGAGCCTACTATTGGGTATCCAACACTTGAATAACTGACAATGACTCACAACCTTTCTGGCAGAAGAGAATTCTGAGAGGCACCAGGCGTGTGGTTGTGTATTCATTTCTGTGATCCTATATTTACTGTAAACATCTATAGGATTTCACAGAAATCTGGGAACCCATAATGATTTTGCAGAGTATTTGTATAGTAGCTTTAAGATTTTTTGAACCGTTTCTTTTTTAAGGCTGCAGTGAGATGCCTTTAATTATTATGTAGATCAGTTTTTACACCTGCAGTCCAACGTTGCCATGGTAAAGGGATTCAGGAGAACAGAGAAGTAGTTAGCAGTTGTCATGGTGTCAAAGAGACAGTGGAGATGCAAAAAGGTGCAGTCATGGTGACAGGTCAGCGAGAGTAGGGATACAGTAAGTGGTTTTCATGGTGATGGGTCAGTGAGAGTAAGGATACAGTTGTCATGGTGACAGGTCAGTGACAGCGAGCGGTTGTCATTGACAGGTAGAGTGAGGGACACATTGTGACATTGTTATGGTAAGAGGAAGTACATAACGAGCAAGTGGTTTTTATGGTGACAGGTCAGAGTGACAGAAAAGACATAACAGTGATGTTTATCCTGTGGCAGAACATTTAAGTTCACAAAAGTTCACAGAAGCCTCTGTGCAGCCGGACCCCATACTGTTTTTATCCAGCGTGGGTTCGGAGCGTCTCGACACATGGCCTTAAGCAGGATCTGAAACTGTGGCTCTCCAGGTGTGACTACAATCTCTGATGTGTTCTTGTCTCACCCTGCCGTCCGTCTGCCTCACTGCAGAAAAGTCTGTCTGTAAGTAAAGTGCTGAGTTCCAGTCCTGCTGGGGTCTATAATGAGGTTTGCCGCTAAGCGACCGAGACTTTGAGTCTCCAAAGCTACACTCGCTATTTCAACATTACGTCTGATACTCTGGCCTCCTTCTGAGACTGAAACAGCACGAAAAATGGCGAATTAAGCCTGTCACATCTGCCCAACTGTGTAGGGAAAAGGGCCTAGACTTGTCTGTTGTTCTGTACGTACTAGCTTTATCTTTCGCAGTCATTTAGAGGCGTGTGCAACCGTCCAGCGTGTTGTGTATTAAACAGTAACCATGTGCGTGTGTGTCTGGAACCCTCCCAGCTGCTGTATCACTCATCTTTCTGTTATCTTTCCAAGTAATGTGTAACTTGTGGTTTCTCTCACTCTCTGTGTTTGGTATATCACATTAGCCACTCTAACTGCTAACATTTTTCTCATGTTTCTCATTATTGTTCCAGCTTTAACAAAAACACGTTTTCTGGCTATGACAGTGCTGTGGACACAGATCGTGACACTGGCGGTTTGCTGTTAGTTAAATATATGGGATGCTACGTACTTGAGAGCGTCTGTTATGACAGACGCGTGTGTGTCTGAACGCTCCTCTGTGACGCAGCTGTTGCTCTGCAGACTATTCGAAAGAGAGGAAGAGAGATGGAGGAATGGAACAGAATATTAACATAAGACCTCGCCTAGATTACAGCGTCATGGATTCTGTCTGCATCTCTCCCTCTCTGCATCTCTCTCTGGAGAAACGTCATGTGGGTAATTATTTCCCAGGTTAGGTTTATTCATATTAAAGCTGAATCTTTAGGTTAGTGCAGGGATCTGATGTGGTGAAAAGGCTGATCGTAGGCTGTTTTTTTCTTTCATACATATTTTACGTATGAGGGTTTTTCCTGTTTTAGCTCATCTGTAACACTTTCCTTTCTCATAAACCCACGTGCATTTGTGGTTTGTATTTAATAACGACATGTTTACTGCAAAAAAAGGTTAAATAATTTTAGTTCTACAACATTTTATTTTGAGACTATCACCTGCCACTTGCTGTGGTACCAAAAAAAAAAAAAATATATATATATATATATATATTTCTAAAATGCATGTATAAAATATTTTTTTCTTAAAGAAATGAATACTTTTATCCAGCACGAGTGCATTCAGTTAATCAAAAGGGACCGTAAAGACTTTATTATTTTTATTTTACTTTTTTAATTTCTTTTCTTTTACGTACATCAAATGATCTTAAAAAGTGTATCATGGTTTGTAAAAAAAGAAAAACGTTGAATCATGTGACATTAAAGACAACGCAATAGATATATATTAAATAAAAGGTAATGCTGTCTTATTTTTAGTTTTAGTTATTAAGAATAAGAAAAAATAAGACTGCATTCATTCTCTCATTCTCATTTTCACATGTAAAATTGAAATAATTCTAAACCAAGCCCTTGTGCTAATGTTTATGTGTAGTGATTTGCATTGAAAAGAGGGAAGCATTATGTCATGGTGTCTGGAGTAAGGTGTGAACTGAAGAATGAGGTCATGGACTGCTCATTCTCCAGAGAAATCATGAGGTAGTTTTCGAAAGCATGATGATAATGTAAAGGGAAAGCAAAACAACTGCAACCCGACACTTGTGACACTTTTAGATTGTTATCATAGAGCATGTCATACTAAGTGGTCCAAGACAGAACAAACCCTCTATAAATAAACCTCCTCACCTGCATGTCTGTTCAGTCCTTCAAATGTGCAAATCTGTCCAATGCTCTGTACCCAGATGTTCATCTCTTCTGCCGTTTTGGCCAGCAGGTAAAAAATGCGTGTGGCGGTCTTGACCACGAACAGGTGCTGATTCTGATATTGGCGTTTAGTGGGCCGTACTTCTGCCTCGATGGTGACTTCGCACTCCTGCAGGTCGATGGTTCTGATTGGTTTTCTGGAGCTCTTGCTACGGTAATATTCCAAAACATCAGGATTCCCGCTCATCCGACCCCTCCGCAAAACAAACCATCGCTTTCGCCATGACTGAGAGAGAAAGGGACAGAGAGCGAGAGACAGAGAGAGGAACAGTATTAGCATTCACTCTTTAAACCAAACATCTGTCTCCAATTACATCTTGACACATTTTGGTCTTGATTGGTATTAATTGAAACAATTCATCTGTACACATTATTCCAGATGAAATGAATATTTCAAAATCAACTTTGTAAACTGAAACTATTAATATTTTCATTAAATAAAACAGTAAGAAAGAAAGAAAACGTTAAAGGTAAAGGGAAGCACAAAAGTTACTAAAAATTAAACTGAAAAATATTTTAAAAGTTTAAAAGAAACCTGAAAAAAAACTTGAAAAAAAAAAAAATACTGTATAAATAATGCAAAAATAATACTCGAAATCGAAATATACTAACGTCCTCAAAAAAAAAAAATGAAAAAACTCCCCCAAAACTTTCCGTTGATGCCACTAAGGCAGGCTATTGGATAAAGATAATAAATATGTAAACGGATAATTATTACAAATTATAAATAATTACAAAAGAATATATAATTACAAGTCTCATCCCAATGTCATATTTTCACACCATGCTGTGTTCAAATCAGCTGCGGAGCCAATTCTATTGCGCAAATTGATTGATTTATTAACTAAAAGTGAAAATGAAACTTAAAGGTTAATACATTTGTGGTGTTTGTATAAGTACGTTTCGTTCATATCATTTGCCTTATTTACCCAATAAAACATTTCACAGCAGTGTCCTCCCTTACCGAGGGTGTTTGTGGCGAGGCTAGTGTAAATGCGAAAAATGAACTTGCAGATAAACTTCTGACTAAACTTGGCAGGGTGTGGCCTGCAGTCAGAGATGACTTACAAACTTACGTCCCAAGAAACACACACAGATTAATCTCTCAGAGCAGAAACTGGGCCCTCGTTTGGTTACAAAAAGTAAATAATCAACACTTAAACACCAAGTCAATCAGTATAAATCTCCTGGCTTTACCAGTAACTAGAAATCCAGTTTGTGCACTGTAATCAGTTCCAAAAACATGGTTATTAGATGTATTAAGTTGTTATTCCATTAAAAAGATATTAGGTAATTGTGACATCATGAGGTAATTAGGTTAATATTACCTTATGAGGTAAATGCATATACTTTAGATTATTAGGTCATTATGTCTGATTATTTTACATTGTAGTGTGTAAAGAGTGCAAGCAGTACCTGCCTCAGGTGAACTCTAGAAGTCAATCTTTCTGAGAATTCTCCTGTGCATGTGACTTTCTATTTTTAATGATGTACTGCAGAAATGCGTTTCTCAAGAAAGAGAGTGACGGGATATAAAGAGAAAGCGTCAGCTATTTTGAAGTACAGTATGCAGATAATGCAGTAACACAAATAAGGGTTTATTGAGGGGCCACCAGTCATTAATTTCACTGTATGTCCAAGCCAAGATAAGAAAAACGAAACTTTTTAACAACTAAATAAAAACTGCTATTTGTAATTCAGCGTAAACACATGTACAGCATCTTTGATACTGTAAATTATATCCCAGAAAGCATTCAGTTTAAAGGGTTACTCCACCCCAACATGAAGGTTTTGTCATTAATAACTTATCCTCATGTCGTTCCAAACCCATAAAAACTGAGTTTGTCTTCAGAACACAATTGATGATATTAAGGATGAAAACTGGGAGGCTTGTGAATGTGACTTTCAAGTAAATAACGCTGTAAAGGTTATGAAAGACATCATCAAAATAAAACATCAACAATTTTCTCGTTTCTCGTTAATCACCACTGATGGCAGATGGTTTATTCTGGGCCTTGGCAGTGTTATTTACTTGGCAGTCAATGGGAGAGTCAAGCCTCCTGGTTTTTAACCACAATATCTTAAATTAATTTCAAAAGATAGACAAAGCTTGAGTTTGGAATGACATGGGGGTAAGTGATTGATGACAAAACTTTCATTTTGATGTGCCAATGTCAGACATGTTATATACAGTACATTTTGAATGGTAACATACTCAGTCTGAACACAATTTAGGAATGAATTTAAGTCAGTAAGGTGATGTTAAAAAGCCAAACAAACACCATCTGTCATTACCACTAGCTTACTTACAGTCAAATTAGACTGGATCTTTATTCCTATTCCTAAAAAAATGTATTTCAGTCAAATAAGAGAAAGTTAAGCAGTTTTGTTTGAGCCTTTCGGCTCTGATCCTGAATTATCTGGAACCATCAGGAACTTGTGCATTCTGTTTTGCTTCTGTCTGACATCATTCACTTCTTTTGTTTCTAGTTAAAGCGTCTTTTTCTCTGTTGTTGCTGTTTTCTTTGTGTGACCAAGATTTCACCACAGCAGTCAGCTGTTACACAACACCTGACGGTAAAGACGTCTCACACAGGCGTCTAAGAATCTAATTAACACAGCAGGGGAGTGTCTTTAAAATCTCTTGAAAAACAAGACCAGTTTTCTGAGTGTTTCTCTGTTCAATTCATTTTAGAAAATAAGTTTCTTTCTTGCAATTGTATCATCAAGAAACCCTAACTTTCCCAATGGAGTTTGTTTTTTCAGATGCCTAATATGATCCAAACAAATGCATGATGAGTAAGAAAGCCCCAAAGCTGCAGGATTTCTATCCCATAGCGTCATAAGACAAACTCTCTTCCTCTTCTCTGAGATCCAGACTAAGTGCTGACTTGAGCCAGATTAAGCAAGAAGAGGCCAGTAAAGACTTCTCCATTTACTTTGGTCTTACAACCTAAATGTCTTGTCCAAAGTGTCTTATAGTACACTTACAGTACTTCCAGGAGGGCCATGCCTACACTGTAAATAATGAGTGTGATTTTAATGGTAAAAAACTAAAATGCTGCTGTAAAAACCTGTTAAAGGGTTAATACTGTAGTACATTCCTGTAAAATTTACAGAGAAAAAATGTAAACTGAAAATGTTGTTTGAATTTGATGTTTTGTCTTTGAAATTACAGTTTCTTCTTAGTTTTTTTATCAGTTACGTTTATTAGGGTTGTGTGTTACATGTAATGTTATGTAATGAGTCACCGTGATGGTGTACAGTGTCATATATGTTCATATTTAAAAGATGCTTGTGATGGGCTTTGGTTCATCATGTGATTTTCTCATCACCACCTGCATTTGGTGTGTATTCCAAAGGTACAAAACAGATTTCAGTACTTTAATAGGTTGATAAATTAACATTATATCAGGTAATAAAAGTAACTGTAAATGAAACTTAAAACCATACAACCTAAAATGTTGAAAATGTGTTGTGGGAAATTATTTTGTTGGTCTGATGAGAGTGATCACTGGCTGCAAAAGGAAAATATTAATAATAATAAGGTATTTTGGATATTAAGTTCATGGTTTCAGCTGAGTGTCGATTTACATCTATTCTGAACTTTTCATATATAGTAAGTGTTATCACACTGCAAAAAAAACTTCTCTTATCACTTATAAAAATAGACTTTACAGTAAAAAGGAGAAAAATGGCCGCACACACTTCCTTAAAATAATCACACCTCATTAACACAAGCTCAGAATATATAAAAGAAATGTAGAACTGTTTTTGCTTAAATGCCGCTTACAAGGCGAAACTCTTTATCTTCATGGTTTTTATGATAAGACACGCAAGAAAGCTGACAGACTAAAGTGGGTAAATTTTACCCTGAAACCTAGGCAATTTCTCAGTTATTTCTCAGAAAATATGTTATTATTTTTTTTTATTTTTTTTTTAATGCAATTACATGCAGTGCTGTACTGTCAAAAACTCAATATTCAACATGAATGTAGCCTATATGAAAAGTTCCTACACACAAACCACCAGGTACTGACTTTAACAATTCTTCCATCTTGAGTCACTAATGTGATTGTGTGTGTGTGTGTGTGTGTGTGTGTGTGTGTGTGTGTGTGTGTGGATTTCACTGAAACACATACGTTGCTCTTCCCGTGTCTGAACTGTTTTTCTACAGAATTCGTCAGACCACACGTTGTTCTGGGCATGCTCAGAACAGCAGGGTCAGGCCATGGCCTTGATTTACCTCTGTCGCAAACAAAGACCTTCTCTCTATTCTTTCTTTTGGAATGGTTATATTTTCTTCCCCTTATGCATGCATGTTTTAGTCAAAGAGAGGAACTAGAGCTATGTTTTCCCAGAACCCTTAACAGAAGGGAAGTCTGAAACTGGCTTAAACATTCATCTGCGACAAACAAACACCAACACATTTATGTTCATGCTCTGTGTGTGTTTGCAGCATCTATCTATGGTTAGGTCTGTGTGGTTTGACACACACCAATGAAATGTTTTCACACAAACAAATAACAATTGGGGAGATTAATCGTAAGTAATTGTTTGACAGCACTTGATGATGTTTTTATACTTATAGGCAATCTATCTATTTCATTTAACCAGTGTGTTTATGATTATAATACTTTAAAATACTATGATAACAAGAACTAGTATGTTGTATAACAGACTGTTTTCTACAACCTCACTCCATCAAGTAACAAATGGGTGCACCTGCTCTTACGTTAAGAGTGAGTGAGGGCGAACCAAAAGTATAGTCATCCGTAACTCTTTCTGCGTATTACCTCATTCCACAGGTATCAACAAATGATTGTTTTAGTGAATCATTGTATCATTCATTTAACCAACTTGCTCGAAAGCGCAAATTCTTTTGGGAACAAAACATGACTACTGTACCTTTTGTGAGCGAGTCTCCTAATCATTTACTTAATGATTAGTTTAAAAACATTGATTCATTCGAAGGAAACATTACCTCAGAGCTGGCTCTGTGTTGCTATGAAACTCACAGCAATTCTGCTGCTTTGTTTGGAGCTATTTTTGTTGGAAAGTATGTGCATTTGCATGAGTTACTCAGTATTAGCTTCTTTTTTTATTGAAATGTGGTAAGCAATATCACCTTTGCATTCATACTGCATATATATATATATATATATATATATTTGCTGGGTACCATTTTATATTGTGTCCCTAATACTTGTGTACTTACATAGTAACTATATGTTGTTGTATGTTTCAAATTTTCTAATGCAATGTCTGTGGGTTTTTTTCTGGGGGTGTGATTGATTGTGGGACACCTTAAACCGGCAGTAAATTCCGTGTATGTTGTGCATACTTGGCCAATAAATGATTTGTTATTTTGTCAAATGTGTACATAGTGTGTAACCGCAATGTAAGGAAACAGTGGTATATATGTTACCGGCAATGTGTGAAATCCGGCATTCTATAGAATGCCTGACGGTTTTAGGCAAAGTATGAAATATCGGGTTTTTGTAAAAACGTTGCATACTTTTCCTAGGCATTCTATACAATCCCTAGGCATTCTATAGAAT